>JAECUM010052254.1:0-18410 GCA_016617855.1 Megalonaias nervosa | reverse complement strand
AGACAAGTCCAAGAGAAATGCCTTGAGCAGAACATGAATCTGTATGTCGTCTTCGTGGACTTGACGAAGGCATTCGATACAGTCAAAAGAGACACATTGTGGGTAATACTCAAGAAGCTTGGTTGTCCTCAAAAGTTTACGAAACTCATCCGGCTCTTCCATGATGACATGACTGGAGAGATTCTCTCAGATGGTGAACCCTCTGAGAAATTCCCCATATCTAACGGTGTCAAACAGGGATCTGTGTACTCGCTCCGGTACTCTTCAACCTCTTCTTCACGCAGGTACTGCTCCACGCCATCCTTAACCTTGACCTTGGTATCTACATTAGATATGGCCTGGATGGATCAGTGTTTGATCTCCGTCGCCTAGCTACAAAAGCCAAGACGCTTGAAAGACTCATCACTGAAGCACTCTTTGCAGATGACTGTACCCTCATGGCTCATGAAGAGATTCACCTACAGACAATTGTGGACAAGTTCTCTGAAGCCTCCAATCTGTTCGGACTCACAGTTAGCCAAGGAAAGACAGAAATCCTCTTCCAGCCCGCCCCAAATACTGTCCCTTCACAACCCTGCATCACCATCGGCGATACGCAGTGAAGAATGTCGACAGTTTCAAATACCTAGGCAGCACAATATCCAGTGATGGCTCCCTAGACAAAGAGATCACTGCGAGGATCCAAAAAACCAGCTAAGCACTCGGACAACTCCGAATCAAGGTCTTGGAGCACAAGGACATACGCCTGTCAACAAAGATGAAGGTGTACAATGCAGTTGTCCTCACGTCTCTCTTGTATGGTTGTGAAACGTGGACTGTATACCGAAGGCACATCAGTCAGTTCGAACAACTCCACCAGCGCTCCTTGAGATCCATCATGAGGATCAAGTTGCAGGACCGAATCCCCCACCAGGAAGTCCTTGATAGAGCCAACACTACAAGCATCCAAGACAAACTAATCCAGGCCCAGCTTCGTTGGACCGGCCATGTTATCCGCATGGATCAAAACAAATCCCAAAGCAGCTGTTCTTTGGCGAGCTAGTCTAGGGCAACCGAAACCAAGGCCGCCCTCACAAGAGGTACATAGACAACCTCAAGACGCACATCAAATGAACAGACCTTCATCCCCATCAGCTCGAGCTCGCTGCCTCAGACAGAAGTCACAGGCGAGCCCTGACCAGAAAAGCCAGTTCCACCTTCGAGACTGACCGCCACCAGCGTCTTGCTGCAGATCGTGAGTGACGTCACAGAGCTGCGTCCCAGCCACCCCCAACCACCGGTGTCCCATGCCTCACCTGCAACCGCCTATGTGCATCGGAATTTGGACTCCAGAGCCACATACGCGTCCATCGTCGATGAGACTGCACAACATGTCTTCCTCGGCCCCCGAGAGACTACCAAGTATTGAAGCGTTACAGCCCTTTAGCAAATTTTAGTAAAACTTTGCGAAGCAGGTGTAGTATTAAATCATATATATATATATATATATATATATATATATATATATATATATATATATATATATATATATAGAACGTACCGCTCTGGAAAGCTTAATTTCCTTACGAATTGATGCAATGTCTTTCATGTGAAATATTTAAATAGAATGCAACATACATATGATCCTTGTTGAATATATTTTTGTTTTGATGCAAGTGATGTTTGACAATAATCTGGAGAAGCTGGAAGAATATTTTGTTAGTGAAAAAACGATAAGTGATTCTGTTTTTGCATAGACACAAAGAACTCAATTCCTTGCTTTTCGTATCCTTGAACGACAAGTGTAATCCACCTTGGTTCAGCATAATTGGTCGTTAAAACTTAGAGTCCAACATCATTAACAAGCAATCGTTGCGCTGTTATACTGCGATTGTGTTACGGATGCAATTAACAAGTATTTTGTTGCACAAATTAGTTTTCCGTATCAACATTCCAAACATAAAAATAAAACTTAGAGCACTTTTTGGATAGCTATACTACCTTGAAACAAAAGAATCAGATTCACCAGACCGTAGTGAGTCCTGCATGATCCGCTTTGCATGTAAAGGTTGAAAAAACAAAACTTAGTTTGTAATTAATTATTCAATAAACAGGTTATAGATTTTTCTTGTGCAAGCATATATGAGACAACTCTCACCTTAATATGACTTCTTCTTCTTAGCTAGGTAATTCATTTGACCTTAATATGACCTCTTCTTCATAGCTGGGTGATTCATTTAACCTTAATATGACCTCTTCTTAATAGCTAGGTATGTCATTTAACCTTGCTATGACCTTTTCTTCTTAACTAGGTAAGTCATTTAACCTTGATATGACCTCTTCGTCATAGCTAGGTAAGTCATTTAACCTTGATGTGACCTCTTCTTCATAGCTAGGTAATTAATTTAACCTTAATATGACCTCTTCTTCTTAGCTAAGTAATTCATTTAACCTTTATACGAACTCTTCCTCATAGCTAGGTAATTCATTTAACCTTGAAATGACCTCTTCATCATAGCTAGGTAATTCATTTAACCTTGATATGACCTCTTCTTCATCGCTAGGTAATTATGTAACTGCTTCATTATAATGTAGCTTTGACCTGACAAGATTTTACAAGCTCATAGCAAAAGAAGTTCATGCAGGCCAACCTCAAGTTCACACTTTTGCATGTCCAAAGTTAAATTTTTTCACAAAGCGAGGCTCATCATGCTGATGCAGACCCTTTCACCTTATGATAATTTTCATGACGTTCGTAGACTAAGCTGCTTGATGCAGTTCAAAATAATAGTCATCAAGATCTTTTCTTAGGTCCTCAGCGTATCTATAGGTGACAAGCCCTTCTTCCTGACTGCCTATTTGCTTTTCATTGTCTAGGTACTTTTAAGTAACAAGGGGAGGTTACATGCCTCACATCGCTTTGAAAAATAACACAAAGCCCGAAATACCCAATTCACAAATATATCGATATCTTTAATTATTAAACAATATGAGCTTGGAAAAAAGTCACAGGACAGCCTTAAAATAATGCCATTTTTCAGAGCATGATAGGCTATACATGGCGGATAGTATAACTGGTGGATGGAGAACCCGGGAAAACCATGGTAAGATTCACCGATCCATGGGAAGTTAGTGGCAGTTTTCTCACATACACACATCGGCCGAGCCCGAGACTCGAACCCAGAGGAGAGATGACAGCGATCGGTAAAGGAGAGCGCTTTATACAACTCTGCCACCGTTACCAGCTATTGAACTAGCGACTTCGTTTAAATCTTCCTGGCGTACCAGGCGCTAAATATCCGGGAGAAAAACATTCCCGGATATAGTTACTGTGGATCTGAAACACGGTTATGACTAGACGGTAATGATATACCACGACGTGGAGAAGAACCTATTAACCGAATTGACCCCGCTTGTTGTCGACACGACCTTGCTTATGAAAATTCATCAGATATACGACAAGAACTTGTCGACGTCAAACATGATACATGATCTAATCGCAATTGCTGATCCAGCCTTACGAGAACGTATTAGATGTTGGCTCGTAAAAGATGGTATGAAAGTTAAAATTATACTCGAAAGACAAAATCTTCTGAGGCGAAACCACCGAGGACAAAATCTTCTGAGGCAAATCCATCGAGGACAAAATCTTCTGAGGCAAATCCACCGAGGACAAAATCTTCTGAGGCAAAATTATCAGCGATCAGAAACTTTGATGTGATTAAGTAACTCCAATACATAATAAACTTGTTGCGATTTAGTTACAGTCTACGTGGTTATGAAAAAGGGATAGCCGCTGATGAATAATTAGCACGCGAGGCCCGCGTGGACATATAAGACGCACGCGCGTGGTTGTCTTAACAAAATAATCCATGATGACGGTTTATCGTTAAAACACACAAGTTGATCAAGCTGATATTTTATTTTTACCACACGATGAAGTACGCTCACGACAGTACAAAAATGCGCAATGACGGTTGTCGATGTCGATATCGCCAGCCAATACAAACAAACCGAACCATTAAACGTCCAAAAATTCAAACAATATTAAACGTATATATGCATAATCCCAATCAGCAAGCGGATCATTAACATGGCCTAAACGTTTAGGCAAAGAATTTTACGGCGCGGTGACGACGTAGATGAAACAACATCAGGTACAAATTCGTCGAAATCAAGCTATTGTGGAACGATTTAATCGTACACTCGCGGAACTATTATTTGGACATCAATATGCACAAGAAATGTTAATGCGGAGTGCTTGTACTCCAGAGTGATAAAATCCATGTCAGGGTTAAAACTCAATGATGCAATAAAAAAAAAAAAAAATGAATAGCAACAATACCTGATGTCGGGTATCTGCGTTTACCACATCGCGTTACCGGATTGCGTAAACCGATACTGGGACATAAGGTTGTTATAAAATATTTGTACGCGCCTGGAGAACTTGAAGGTGGAACAAAGAGAGCTACAGATCCCATCTGAAGTGTAGTATATATAAAATATCACATGTGACTCGTTGTAATACATCAGCAATGTATTACTTAACCAGTGGCGTCACTAGGGTTGTTGTCTCCCAGTGCGGTAACTCGTGGTGTCACCCCCATGGACCTCCATCCGGCAGAAAAATTCAAACATTTTATAGACAGTCATTTTGGTGTCACCCCCTCTGATGGTGTCACCCGGTGCGGTCCGCACCCCCACCCCCACCAGTGACGCCACCGTACTTGACTACCGTCCTCAACATGGTTTTGTATGGGAGCAATTACAGATAGTCCGAGTGGCTGAGTGGTCTAAAGCGGTCACCATTACGGATCACTGCCATCTCACCTCTGTCGGTGTGGGTTCGAGTCTCGGATTCGGCCAATGTGGGTATGTGAGAAATCTTGCCAGTAGCTTCTCGTGGGTCGGTTGTTCTTTCCGGGGTTTTCCCGGATTCTTCCTCCACCATTAATACTGGCCGCCATGTATAGCCTATCTTGTGCTGAAAAATGGCGTTAAACCCTACAACAACAACAACAACATTACAGAAAGTAATCGCAGGCACACAGTTACCGCCTAGTAAAATACTACGAGCGCCTATACCAAGCTTATATTCGAGACGCGTCAACATAATGTTGCCACGTTGATGAACTAGTTGATTATTAATATATATGATCCATAGTGAACTGTCTGGAGTCGCTGACGGGTAAACCCATCGCGGAATAACCCCAAGTAAATTCAATATTACATTTAATACATCAACTCGAGAATATCATCGACGGTAAGATCACAGGCGCGTTAGTGTTGCTGGTCACTGTATGAGACTATTTATTTTGCAATTAACGAGCGAATTTGTTGCGGTGATAATTTATTGTTGTTAATATTAACCGATGAATGTTCTCGAGAACAGTTCTAGATAAGTGTGACATAAATTCCGCCCGAGACATGCTAAAGTTGACCATTCGATCGTCAAAGTTCCAAACACGCTTCGGATATGATATTGTTAATCCTTGTGCGATAATTACCGTAACTGCGTGACAGAAATGCCAGTGTTAGATTCTAACGCGGATATGACCGCGTTAACTTCGAAATATACGATGTCGTTTAGCACAAGAATGTATGCCTGAGCTGTACATGGAATTATCACCGATATATTTCGTCTGCGACTACCTTCAGAGTGATGCAGTAACGAGGCACGATATGCTGGAAATTTTCCTTAATGAATTATGTGTAATTCTTCTTGAAAATTATCACGTGTATGTTCTCGTGAAAAAAAACCCCACTAAATCATCTGGAGTCCATGGTGATAAAAAAATCTTTCTGCGATATATATACGCATCTGTTCATGCTGAATTTGATCTGACTGCAGACGCATGAGTGTTTTATTGGTCTTAGTGTTCCATCTTTAGCTCGATAATCATCAAAGGCTTCTTCGTCATAATCAGCGTGTTCAAGTAACCAGTCATGAGGGGAATTTCCAGTAATTGGCGGGTGTTGCCCTTGATCACCGCATGTAATCACACGAACGTTATTTTTTAGTAACCAAGTAAAAAAAAAATCTCTAGTGTATTTCTCGGGACTATTTTTGTCCTATACACGCTGGTGTGAAACGTGTCAGCGCAGTTCTATCAAAAGAAAGTATTATATGTTTGTGCGCATATGTTTCTCGATCTAATGTCGCAGGCAAGCCTATGTGTTGGCGTTTAAACAACTATATTACAACGACTAAATAGACTGGTTGCTCTTGTGGTTTCACCAGATCCACCTCCACCATCGAAATAAGAATGTTTGCGACGTTCAAGTGGATCTTTGACCGCTGAAGCTAACGCGAGGTCATTCGCGCTGTAATATTATGGCAACGCTGTGTTGTCCGGTGCATTTAATGTCTCTTGCTTGACTCACAAATAACCGTATGGAGTACCTGGCGTTGATATTATTCTATCTTCACAAATATGTGGACCATGACGTAAAAAAGAACACTGTTTGACTAACGCAAAAATCACAGGAACATTTGCCAATCGCAGAAGATATTTCGAGCGATGCAGAACGAATCAATTTCGACTCTGATGGCTTCGAGGGTAATCTCTTGATCATTGAGATCAAACTGATGCTGATGTATTTAGGATTAAAACCATCGGAACGATATGTGTCCGTGTAAATCTTGATATGTCCGTGTAAATCTTATACAACTTCACGAAACATGTGTAACTTTGTGTACATTCTCAGATCAGAAAATCCAATTCAGCTCTAGGACAAGTCGTCGTTGTGTACGAGTAGAGTCGTTGGAAGATCCCGCGGTAAATTTAAATTATTATTTTCTACGGTTATCTTTCGCTTGTGATATTTCATCCGTGGTTGTATTTATTTACATGTTGGAGGCCAAACTTGATTGAGGGCGTTGTATGTAATTACAGCTTCTATAACAATGAAATGAATTTTTTGTCAACCTTGAAATGTAACAATAGGAGCCCATCCAGGTGCATTTCGTGTTTGATCGAGCTCGAGTTAAAATGACGTCAAAAACCGTGATAAACGGATCACAATCTGGCGAAAACTCAAACGTAACTTGAGCGATACCAGTAAGATCTTTTTCAGGTAGCAGTCCACTGATACAGATTCCGACGAGATGATGCATGGGATGTCCAAATCGTGTAAAATATGGTTGACATTCACCTTGTTCAAGAACATTTACGAAATGGCACGCGACCATATCGACGTTATAATTGGTATTCCAAAGACTTCCATGACCATATTCTGTGGCAGGATCGATAAATATCTTCCAGGAACGATTTTGGAGTTGGTTTCTAGTTATTTTTTTGTCGTACAATGAACGCAGCTGCAGACACATCTGAACAAGATTTACTTGCGATAATCTCACATTCTTCTTCGTCGTGTGCTAACCACTTACGTGCAGCAACAAGTTAACTAATTCATTATGTAAATATTCTGGTCTGATACATCTTACTCATAGTAACACAAACTGATCATATCGCGACTATAAAGGATCACTAGAAAACAACAAAACTGGCATTAGATTGTCAGCGGTGACACGCAGAAAAGCGTCACAGAATTCACAGTTGTAAAATTCTATTACACGATTCATCCAGGATACCAACGTAAGATTCCAAGCATGTCTATTATGCAATATGATTAGAATCAAATCTCCACTGTTCTACGTGAAGATCTGACAACGACCGCTTAGGAGTCATGTTCTGGTGTCCTTTGAATTAACCAATGTTCAAGTGTAGCTTCATCCGCAGCCTCCCATTGTAAATTTTATATTTTCGTAACACAGTTAATCCATGCCCACAAACTGCATTTTTTAAAATGTTCTAAGACTCTGCTGATTACACAATTTATTTTTCCATCACCATTTGGTTCGTTCCTAACATATATTCCATACACGACTGCGGTTAATGAATATGCTTTTTCAAAGTAGACTTTAGCAATTACTGGCGATGTTAGCGCGGGCATTACAACATGTTGCCCTCGATTAACGTTGCTCAATAATTGGTTCCAATTTATCGCGGACAACCAATTTATCATTATTATCTAACGTGATAAATTTAACCCGGAGAAAATATCGTCGTTTTCCTTCCAATACGGTGTGTGTGTGTGTGTGTGTGTGTGTGTGTGTGTGTGTGTGTGTGTGTGTGATTTGGATTTTTAGCGTAGCTTTAAAAAAATTTCAGTCACATCGCTACGATGTCTGCAGTGTGGCAGTTTATAGTGATATCTAGCACTGGGGCATCATGCCGCAGACCAGTCCTAACACTAACCTCTTAATGCTGAGTGCCAAGCGAGGCAGCTGTTAGTACCATTTTTTTAAAAGTCTTTGGTATGACTCGGCCGGGGATCGAACCAACGTCCTCCAGCATCTGAGGCGGACGCTCTAACCACTAGGCAAATTGTTTGTGCCCGCGCATTATCCATTTGTCCGTCGTATATACTATTGTGTCTTCATATTCTATGATATGGCGTAAAATCCTAATTACTACGACCTATTGGATCAAACTGTCGAATTTGCCATGCTGTAAAAACATGAACCGCGTTGTCGACAAGAAAATCATCTCGAGCGTTCCTGAAATGTTCGTGCAAATCACGTGAAAGACTGTGTGGTACTAATTGATCGAGATTGAAGTTTAATGCAGTAATTTAAATTCTGGTTATTCTTTCTTGTACATAATTCGATCAATCTCTGAATGAAGTTCATCTAAGATAGCAAGCAATCGTAAAAGATATTGCTCGAGTGTACAGTAATTTACTGCTATCCGCAATACTTAAGATAGAATACATTTTAAACTGTAAATGAAAATGAATCAATTCTTTTTAATTAATTTGCGTTGTCACAGAGGCCTTACTAACTTCATTTCAGATCTTCAATCGAACTTGATCAACTTGAACGTTGTTCACATAACACATATTTAGCCCTTACACCAATCCGCATATTTTAGCAATATGAGATGCATACATCCAACAATATTCATTTTATACGTCGTCGACCACATCGGAAAGTTTTCCACATAAAATGCCAATTTCAATAATTTTAGCAGTCGATACATTTATTATATTTTATAAATTCATATTTTCTTATATTAAAGATGTTTGATGAGTTAATTTGCGCTAACGATTTCGTGCTGTTATGCAAGAACATCGCATTCGATATTTGGTTGCGTTGCGAGATAAATAAAAAAAAAAAAAAAATGAAATTTGCTTAACTTTTCTCACGTGAAGGAAACCGGTCCGCTTGTGTGTCAGTCAGAAAAACGTGCTACTGAATACCGTCTAACTGCCTCTGGATGGCGTGTCTTTCACGCAACTGCTTACTTCGTAAGTCAGTCACCAACATACGTGAAATTCAAGAACTTATCTAATTTATTTCTTATAACCTGAATTTCAACGATATACGATCAGTTTCCTTCTATGCAATTAATAATTCTACACTTGAACAGGAAAAGAAAACAGAAGGAAAATGCATGAACAAGAACAATTGGCCATCTTTAACTCACAAATTACTTTTAAAGATAAAAGCAATGGGTCTTTTTCTGCGACTGTAAAGGGTTCTATATCGCACATGCTTCTTCCTTGTATTATACTGTGAATTCGTTTTATAATGGGTGACACTTTTTGTGCATTGTACGATTGCTAATAACGGCGTATTTCAAAATATTTATTCCTCTATTTGAGGATTGAGGACAGATGCAAAATGTCTTTTTATGCTCTCTCTCTCTCTCTCTCTCTCTCTCTCTCTCTCATACACATACATTACATTTTTATCATAGGCATCTATTGTATGATGTTTTGCATTTTGTCATATTTTTATGCTTTATATAAATACGATCTGTGTGTATGAAACTCTATCACTACCTTCATTCCTGATAGTATGCTGTTCGGACCAAATTATTATTATAGTAACTCTCAACAATAAGTCAAGAAATTAAAAAAAAAATCTTTAAAACGAAGGCAAACCTTGAAATTATAATTTCTCTGAAGAGAGTCACAGTTCAACGGTCTTTACGTACGTCCATGCAGCATTACTCCTAACAAACTGCAGAGACCCAGATATGCCGGCCCATTATTCCACAATAGATATGGGTCTGTGCAGTTTGAAGTTTGACAAGACTTATAAGCGAGTACGGACGGCGCTTTTTTGAAGTGGATATGTACGGATAATCTATGCATGATACAATATGTGATAAACTACATCACTGATATTAGCAAGATAAGTTGCAAAATCAAAGTAGAAGATAAAAAGCCAGAAATGGCAAAAGAAACTACAATAGCAACAAATGAGAAGATATCTTTAACCCATACATCACATAGATTACACGTATGATGATAACAAGTCTTTACACAAACACATTTATAAACTTTTGTGACACCGGTCATTTGGCATTTTGTTGTACTTGGTCATGTATCTGTAAAACTCCCCCGTTTTAAATTACTTCCACCTTGTATGGTCCATTGTATTGAACTCGAGTCCATTGTATTGAACTCGGGCCTACTGAGAGAGAGAGAGAGAGAGAGAGAGAGAGAGAGAGAGAGAGAGAGAGAGAGAGAGAGAGAGAGAGAGAGAGAGAGAGAGAGAGAGAGAGAGAGTACATTTATAGTATTACAGTTACAAGTAAATGATCCCTCTCTGATTTCAGAATTAAATTACTGTATACTGAATTTATTACCGTATACCGAATTTATTATTGTATATTGAATTTATTATTGTATACTGAATTTACTGAATTTATTATTGTATACTGAATTTATTGTTGTATATTTATTATTTTATTCAGAATTTATTATTGTATATTTATTATTGTATACAGAATTTATTATTGTATACTGAATTTATTACTGTATATTTATTATTGTATACAGAATTTATTATTGCATATTTATTATTGTATACTAAATTTATTATTGTATACTATTATTGTATACTAAATTTATTATTTTATATTGAATTTATTACTGTATACTAAATTTATTATTGTATACTGAATTTATTACTATATACTAAATTTATTATTGTATATTTAATTTATTACTGTATACTAAATTTATTATTGTATACTGAATTTATTACCGTAAACTAAATTTATTATTGTATACTAAATTTATAGACAAGAACAAATACAAAGATTTATTCCGCAAACTTTGCCACTTCCACAAATGTCGTTAATCCACAATTCCAACGATAGTTAAAACAACTTATCAATTACTGTGCATGCTGTACGTTGAGATAAAATGAAAGGTTCGCTCTTTGATAAATCGGTAGTCCGAATGAGTGAATTAATCAGTTCAGTCTCCTAGCTATTTATGAGGTCTTACGCTAACAAAACAGATCAAACTGACAAAAGATGTAGCATCGCATAGCATTAATAAATTTGTTATGCATTAAACGTTCATTTATTCTAAAGTTTCTTTCTCATCTGTAGCATACATTTACAGTTCTTCATAGAGAGTTATTGATCTTTCTTTCTTGACTGTGTACAGTAAATTGTTAGAAACCTTTGTTAAAGTGAATAAATGAATGCAGGTTTGGACATCCTACTTCGCATGACATCGGACCGAATATTTTTCAATACTCAGTTAATAATCTTTATTACATAATTAAAAAAACAAGCATATTAATCAATCTTTTATGTTACAGGAATAAAAACTGAAACAAGCAGTTACTTCAAAGCTTTATTTAACATTTTACGTGAATGAAACCTGAAAACAGTAATGCACGTTACTTTACTGCTATGGAAGCGCACGCCTACATCGAATAATTCTCTACTACTTTTCACTACTTATTCTCTTCTGAGCACAAGTGTCTGAAGCCGGTGATTACCGATAATTTATTCTGGATCGTGTCAATGTAAGGCTAGTGACCAATAAGCCACTTTCATAAAAAAAAAAAACCTACCATGTGTCTACAACACATGACTACTGGACATAATTTGGGATTCTGCATCTGCGCTCATCCAGATAACTTCGACTGTCATCGAAGTTTTTAGGTGACTCTACCCTTTACAGAAGGTGACCTGCATAAACACTGTCCTCTGTGTGAGGCAATTATCTTCTAGGAAAGAAACCGAAATTGTGTTTTATTTTAATTCGAATCACTATACTTAAACTTTAAAAAACACAGACATATTAAATGGGCCAGATACTCATTTTGGACTATTATGCCCATATGTAAGCTTCACTTTATATTTGTTTTAAGCGGTGGCGACTTTCACGTGACCCGAATGGATTCAGTTGAGAGGAAGCGTTCTTTAGCCTAAGAATTATTACTATCACTTGAATAACTAACCTCCTTTGATTTCTTTTATATTTTTTTTTTTTAATTGTTAGAAACGTACACACTGTGAACGTGCGTCGGTCTGTTTTGTTTCTCATAGGTTCGAAGCTTCATTCGAAGTCCGACCATTGTGCAAAAAAAAGTACTGTCAACCATTTCTGACTGATAAGGCCCACTGTTTCCATATGGTAAAAGACTACGCACTGCCAGTCCTTCTATTATTTTATTTTTAGACCATATCTCACCACTGGAAGAAAGAAATTAAACGATCTGGACCCATTGTAGGATCTTCTGGTACTCTGATTTGAATGTACTAATTCGACCAGCTCATAACTCCAGTAAAGTTTAGGAATAAAGAAATAAGTATTTTATTTCTACGCTATAGTTGCTATAAAAGGCGTGTATACAGCTTTATCAGGACGTATATTTAGTTTTCTTTGAATTTAAGATTTCTGTCTTTTTATAAGTGATAAAAGTTCTATGTAGACATTTATTAACCATCACAATCGGGTAATATTTAATTTTAGTTATTTTGAAGAAAAAGCCGGTTACGTTAAATTGAATAATCGTACACATATTAGATTGAATGGATCATGACTCTCATTATAGTAACTGACAGAACTACTGAGCGCAATCTTGAACTATGGTGTTAGGTAAAATTTTCGCAAAATTTTTTTGGTCTAGGAGTATGAAACAGATACTAAATCGTAGCCATGATAGACAAAACAAAGAAAGTTAGGAGGGAAAAGATTTTTCTTTTCAAAAGTCTGATGCGTTTGATACAGAAATATCCTATCGTTCTGCGCATGATTCCACAAATCAGGGATTTAAAAACATATTTTCGGAGATTTCCATTAGTTTGGATCTCCTTCCTATGATGAATGGATTTATGCGAAAAATATGTCCATCTAAACACTCGACAATTCTAATTATATTATCGACATTTTATTTCATTTGTAATAAATAATTCGTAAAATTTATGACAGGAATCTCATCAGAATAATGTGACAGTAAATAGTTCCTAATTTATTTCAAAACCATATTCCTACTTATTATACGGCAATAAAATATGAGCAGTTCATCTTCTATTCACATACTGTGTTCTCCTTTAAGCTGAATGGTCAACGTGGTCAATAAATTCAAGACTTTACACGGTTCTATCATTTGAGGGTCTGCCTGATTAGATGTTTACGGTCTGATGGCTGAACAGTGAGTGAGTGATATGATTTCGATGACAGAAGATCTCCGTGTGAGATCAGTTGATCTATTTTAGCCATCATTATCTCCTTTCAGACCAGAATATATCTCCCAAGGATCCATTATAATATATAATCTTTTTGGCGGTGGACAGAGGTTATGGAGACAATCCTAATATCGGGGCTAAACCAGACAAATATGACCAATGTGGGTGGTTCAGATCTGCTGATGATGTCTGGCTTATTACGTGCAGGTCCAGCAGCAACAGCCGCAGAGACAACAACCACCACAGCAACCATACTTAATGATCAACTAGTTATCCGCTGATATTTACTTCCTAAAAATTATCGAAGTAAACTACTTTTTTCTTTTGTTGTTGTCTGGCATTTTTTTTATTTTTTATTGTTGATTGCCCTTGGATGCATACACATTGACAATAGTAGTCATCAAATCGTGGAGGATAGAAGGCCGTGACCTATATCAATACCCAAAATGCAAGAGCCCCATTATCAAACTACTGTGAACTTTGACAAGTAACTAGAGTTTTGGCAAAACAATGGGTCTGAGACAGTCTGAAAAAAAATGTTAAAAAAATAATAATAATAAAAAAGAACAAAATAAAAATATTCGAGCTTCTTTTGCGACATAAAATTCTCGTTGGGATTAGCAGGTTGTTTTTCTAAGAACATTACTAGCACGGAAACTGAACTAATTTTTTTTTTTTTTAGCGAATCAGTTTGCACATTTGACAGTCATTTGACGTCAAAAGCGCTTTCTAATCCATTAGCAATGACGTCTATAGGTTTCACGTTATGGTTCTAGCTGGAGCGTGCTTGACGCTTCAAGATATCATGATATCATTTATGCACCTCCATGTGCAATCCTCTTTGTGTGTGGACGGTCATTTTTGGAAGTGCCAGTCAGAGTACGAAGCAGCTCAAGTTGCGTTAATGTAAAAAGAACAAGTGCTTTATGTGGGCGCAGTTGTCTGCATTGTTTCCTGCAGCTTTGAATCCAAACAGAGCTAGCATTTATGCCGAATACCCTGACCAATTGGATTTCATTAGCATGTTTTCCTGTGCAGATCCATTCCGTGCCAAAGACTGAGCGAAAAATTAATATTTCATGGCGTGGATAATGGCAATTCTATTCGCTACATTTGTCGTCTATGACATGAGACAAGGATATGGATTTCCATTACATTTGTAACGAGACCACAGACTGTCACTAGTATTGGATCGAAAGCATTAGCGGACAATACACTAAACATAAAGCCAAATTGTTTAACTGCAGAAAATGGCTCGATGGTGTTAAACTCGAATAAAGCTTATACAACATGGACTGGATTGCAATAATACTACGAGAGCCACGATGCCAGGCAAAGATAAAACTTTTTAAGCGTTTAGAAACACGTGGCGTTAAACAATTGTGCCTTTTATCACTTACGCCGATTTGTAGCGCTAACCGTCGCCATAGCTGATGCCAACAAAAATCTAGACTCTTCTTTAACTAAAGAAACGATATTAAGGGCACGTGCGGAAAGGTCAGTTCTGTGTGGTGCTAAAGCCTGGCAACAAGAATCTTGCCATTTCTGTCTCTGTAGTAGCTGTTTTCGAAATATTGTAGTAGCACCGAATTTTTTTTCAAGAAATTTCTGATAAGCTTTTAAAAGTCAATTTAAGTATCATGCTGATAGTTTCCATGATAATTGATTCACAATGTCAAAATTAGATATCTGTGTTTCTCCTAGTACTCCTTGGTAGTCAGCCGCCTCATTGGAGCCTTACCTCAGTCGAATTACGTAAAGTGTGCCTTTTATCAACCATTTTGAGTCGTTCGTGTAGATTGCATTTATTAGCAACGTAACTTTCGGGCACAACATTGTTTCTTATATATCATCTAATTACATGGATTTAACAACAGAGTTGTTTGCATTTTTAAAATTATGTGATCTTCACTCTTTTTTACCAAAGAACTAACAAATGTATGCTGTGCATAACTGCATAGGTAAGAATATATTCAATTCAATTCAGTTCGTTATTTCTTACAACAAATTTACTTGTAGAGGTAAAGCGCAAAACACAAGACATTGTACAATAAAGGCTCATTCAAGAAAGTTAATTCAAATGTTAGGTGGAGTTGAAACCTTAGATACAAAACGGTGTATTCCATGATCTATAAAGATGTACAAAGGATGTGAACCATAGAAAATCGCACAAATATGAATTTACATTTTCCCTACAGCGTCTAAGATCGAGATACTCCTGATATCAGAACTGAGACGCATCAGCTCCATTCGCAAGTATATCTTTCAGTTGATGCCACTAAAACACTTGTGTGTTCCTTAGTACTTTCAAGACTGGACTATTGTAATTCAATTCTGTCTGGTTCGTCTCAATATCTACTCCAGAAACTTCAAAAAGTTCAAAACATAGCTTCTCGGATCATCCTTAGAGTACCACGATCAGAGCACGCTTCCCCTCTGCTCTGTACCCTACACTGGCTATCCATTCGATCCAGAATTAAACACAAAATTTGTTCTCTGTGCTACGTTTCACTGACGAGTTCCAGTCCAACATACCTATCCGATCTCACCCACGTGTACACACCAGCAAGATACTTACGCTCCTCTTCTGACACTCGTATTCTCATTATTCCCACTATGAAAATGAAATCATATGGACAACGCTCTTTTGCATACCAGGGCCCAGCAACGTGGAACGAATTGCCCACTGAACTTAGACACAAAGACACAGTGATCTCATTCAAGAGCGCTCTTAAAACTCACCTATTTCAACTGCAAGAACAGACTTAAAGACCTAATAATGTTTCCTTACCTTAAATATTTACAGCATGTTTTCTGTTTTCTAATTTCGTGGTGTTTGTTTTTATTTTTGTAATCATATCATTATATATGTTTTTTAAGTGTTGTCAAATGTTGTAAAGCGCTTAGAGCTTCTAAAGATTAGGCGCTATACAAAGTCCTCATTATTATTATTATTATTATTATTATTATTATTATTATTATTTCAGCATAACGTCTCGCTGTTGAAACTATGGAATGTCTCCTTCTATACACTGGCAAATGCAGAAAATCTCGTTCTACGCCCCATTTATTTTTTTTATATGTTTAATGAATTCTTTTGATAGAATTCACGAATAGTTTGACGTGTTTAAACGATGTAGCTATTCTAGAATGATATCCTTGATTTTGAAATTCATATTAAATCAGAATGCAGCAAATTCTGCGTTACTCTAATTCTCTTTGATAACAGAAAATACTAATAACCAAAAAATGTAGCATATAAGGACCATAATAATCTGTGGATATAATAATAATAATAATAATAATAATAATAATAATAATAATAATAATAAAAATAATAATAATAATAATAACTTTTGTGTTCAGTGTCTGGTATCTTGACTTCTTTTGTGCCAGTTCCATTGCATTTAATAGTGGTATCCAGATTTCTTGGACAAGACCGTGTTACTTTCACTTCCCACAAATGGTGGTACAATCTGATTTTAGTATAACCCAAATCATTCTTCTTTACTTCATTCAGGAGCATTTTGTTTAATAATTAATGTTTTTTGTTGTTTTGTTGTTTGTTCTTTGTCTTATACATAAAATTACTCTCTGATAGGCGCGGAAAAACTACATTAAGTTTGATGTATGAATTAGATTCGACATAAAATTGTTGACTGCTTGGGATTAAATCTGTTCTGCTTAGGGCAAGAATTGAATATTTTAATTAGGACTCGCTTGGTTAACGGTTAGGCCAGATAAGAATGCAGTGTTAACTCAAGGTCAATAGCGGGAAAATGACAAGAGTTGAGACGAACCAAGGAAAATTTTAGGAAGTCGTGGACCATTTGAAACTGATGTCATAGAATAATATTTTCCAGAGTACTTATTAATAAAGGCGGACTAGAGAGGATTATTCTAACCTCGATGGGGGGTGATGAAAATATTTGGCGATTAAAGATGTAATCCTGATTGGCTAAGCTAACCGAGCGCTTTGTGTTCCCAGACGGAATTCAGGCTTTTAAAATAATCTCCCTCTCGATATTAGACAGTCCACGTTTTTCTGCCGAGAGGGAAAGTCTGAGGGACTCCGAAGAAAATTAATAAGTAATTTCCCTCATTAAATAAATCGTCCAAGCGACAAAGGGGGTCTGGAACATTTAGAGGCCTGAAGCCAGAAAAGACACAGGGGAAATTCACTGATGATGGTATATGATTCATGTATTTTAAGAATGTCATCCGATATTTCGTTATTTGAATGAGTTCGAATTTATTTGTTTCGTATTTAACAGGAGTCATGTATTCTTCAAAGTTTATGCATTACTTCAAATACAAATTATATATATATATATATATATATATATATATATATATATATATATATATATATATTATATATATATATATATATATATATATATAGATAGATAGATAGATAGATAGATAGATAGAGAGAGAGAGAGAGAGAGAGAGAGAGAGAGAGAGAGAGAGAGAGAGAAGGGAAGAAATACGGAAACGCGACCTATCACAAGCATTGATTTGGAAAAGATCGAAAGCACCAGGTGATGCTGACATGCCGGCTATCTAAGTTCGACCAGCCTCTCGATCATATAACGAAATTTATTCTGTTAGTATAACAGAAGGGCTCGTTGAATTTCGCATAAAGTTTGTAACTTTGTTTCAGTGAGAAAGCGAATCATTTACATGTCATTATCTAATTGATTAAATTGTTGTATTTTGCATTCGGGGGCTTGTGTTATTCTGTTCAATATCTCTGATCAGATCTCAGTTATTCCACCCATTAATTTCATACTTTATTGTATTGTTTACTTTGTCCGGGCAATACAATCGTGGTCGATCATCTCCTGGATAACGATTACCAAACACCATAAGGAATGGGCGAGATAACACATCTTTGCCACATTCTGACTAATATATATA
>JAECUM010052253.1:0-13785 GCA_016617855.1 Megalonaias nervosa | reverse complement strand
AGAGAGAGAGAGAGAGAGAGAGAGAGAGAGAGAGACAGACAGACAGACAGACAGACAGACAGACAGAGAGATCATGTTGTAGCTGAACAGTAACATTTATTTTGTAAGCAACATAATGCATAGCTAATATTTCTCTTTGAGTATGAATTAAATATTTATGTCATTATTAATGGTGACAATGTTGAATGTAAGACTTCACCTGGTAGTTGCCAAATTTGTTGACAACACTGAATGTTTTATAGAGGAGACTGACCTACATCCTGGCTCTATTAGTTTTTATATAATGTTATTTACTTAAAATATTATTCATTTCTGACTTAACATCTGAAACAGATTCAGTCGTATTGTTGTGTTAAATTTTTGATTTGGGTATATTGATTTATTCAAACTATTATTCACTGGAATTATAAAGTGCTCAAAAATATTATTGAACTAAACGGTAATTTGGAATTATTGTGATTTCGGACAGGAACATTTTGGATTATATTATTGTCGTACATCTGAAGGCTGTCAACATATTGACACACTCCAGGTCACTGGCAAAGTAGCACATTCAAAACTATAGGCACATCAACACATTCAATATTAAAATTTAGAACCTCACGCATTCGGATTCGTATAGAACTTGATTCAATTCGCAGTGCTGTAATTTCGTTTTAAAATTTTCACTTTGTATATTAGACAAATTAAGTTAAGTGTTGAATTTAAGGACACATTTTGGTTATTTCTCTTTCTGTTACTTAGTTTAAGACCTTTAGAATAGTAATAGAAAATTGAGGGCTCGTCCAAGAATACGACTTCAGTGGCGTAGCTTGGGGAGGGCGGGGGGGGGGGGACAGTTGTCCCCGGGCGCTATGTGCCAGGGGCGCCAAAATGAGGAAAATACAACTATTCGTTATCTCAGATGCACTCGAAGGGGGAGCCAAGTTTATGTTTTGTCTCCGGGCCCTACGTACCCGGGGCGCCAAGTTTATGTTTTGTCCCTCGCTACGCCACTGTACGACATCCGCTAAAATTTTTCAGAAAAATGTTTTTGAAACTAAAATTCACATTGTGTCAGAATTGTCTAATTCCCAGATATTGTTTCACATATTTGAGAAATCTATAGTGAAACGAACAAGCCTTCACAGTATCATCTCTCGTGGTGTCCTCGAAATCCTATCCAGGGATGGGCTAGAGTCCTTGAAAAAGGACGAATTGCTCCAGCTTGCCAGAAAATACCATCTTTCTGAGGAGAAAATATTCTTTAACGAACAAAAAATGGAAAAAATAATTTGGTCCAAAATTTGGTGGAAATGAAATCTTTGGATGAAAGTGTTTTGGGTTTGATTAATAAATCTCTATCTGGCTATGAAATGAAAATTGAAATTAAAACACAAGATGGAAAGAATTTCAGAAAGAGGAACGAAAATGGAATTCAAGAAAGATGAGAGACGAATGCAATTGGAGAAAGATAAAAGGGAGACAAATGCAGCTCCAGAAAGAAGAAAGAGAATCGTAGTTGCAGAAAGAGGAAAGAGAAAGAGAGAAACAGAAAGAGAAGATAGGCAAATGCAAAATGCAGGTGCAAAGATAAAACGAAGAGAGTGAAATACATATGCAGAGAGAAAGAGAAAATGAAGAAGGTAATTTCACTCTTGATTAAAAGAATTAGAGCCGGCAAATGGAAAACACTGCACCCTTGATACACAAGTTCAGTTGTTGATGTTACTATGATTATTAGGTTAGTATCCCGTAAAGAAGTAGATAAATGTTTTCCTCATTTTGAACAAATTGCTGAAAATTTGAAATACCCAAGAGCGCGTTGGACAATTATTACAACGTATACTTATTGGCAAAGGTCGTTAAGTCTACTTGCACCTATCACAAGAAGAAAGGGCACTTTGTTTCAGATTGCTACAGAAAAGTGAGCAAAAGAATCAAGACGGACCTATTCCATACTAATTTTAAAAATGCTCTTTTTTCTAAGATGGCGAGGACACGGTCATGTACTGAAAGCCATACATTTGCTGGGTTAAATAAACCCTAGTCTGATTATATTATGGAAAATATGATCCATTCATGACGAAAGGTTCTACATAAAGTATTAGTGATTATGCCAATCTCATCCCTATTAAACTTTTAAGGGACACTGTAGCTTCTCAGAGTTTTTTATTATCAGGTACTTTGCCTTTTTCTGAGAAGACATCTTCTAATGAAAGTGTTCTTATTCAGGGAGTATAGTGAGGGTTAGTTAATGTTGCTCTCTATTGTGTAAATTTGTCATCAGACTTAGACTCCGAACCCGTGACAGAATACCCAGCTTGTGAATTACTAGAGCTATGGCAAAGAAAGCTCTGAGGATGATCCTTATCAGGACATTATTCCTTCAGCTGACACACTTATCGTCCAGGCTCTTGATGAGGTCACTTTCAATCCTGTTATGGAACAATCACAATGTATTGATCACAGTGATCCTCTTTGTACTACTGGTTCTCTTTATTCATATCAGGGTGACAAACGACAATCACATATTGTGAAACATCACAAGAGTGTTAGCACATCGCCATACTCCATGTCACTGGTAGATTAGCACTTTCGTGACTATAGGCATGCTAATACATTCAGTATCGGAATTTATTTGGAATACCACTATAATTCATTTAGAACTTCATACATTTGGACTTATGATAGAACGTTAAGAACTATTTGGGATCTAGTTTTTTTAATTGACAATACTGTAAGTTCTTCTTAAATATTCACTTTGTATTTTAAAAACAATATTCAATGGATGTTACAAATCCTGTTGGTTTTCGCACTTTTCGGTTACTTAGTTTCCGACCGTGTGTGTGTGTGTGTGTGTTATCTCTTTATTATATCAGCTTCACTTAATCAACCGGCTCGTTTCGCCCCGACGGTGGCAGTTTAAAGATTTCAGAGAACATCGATATGAATGCGAAGCTATCGCATTATCTCTTAAACTGGCCCGATAGCTTACGAAAGTGCCTACCATTTCTGTTTAACTAGCCTGATATTTTATCGCCGTACCTACCATTTCTGTTTAACTAGCCTGATAATGTATCGCCGTACCTACCATTTCTGTTTAACTAGCCTGATATTTTATCGCCGTACCTACTATTTATGTTTAAATAGCCCGATATTTTATCGCCGTTCCTACCATTTCTGTTTAACTAGCCTGGTATTTTATCGCTGTACCTACCATTTTTGTTTAACTAGCCCGATATTTTATCGACGTTCCTACCATTTCTGTTTAACTAGCCTGGTATTTTATCGCTGTACCTACCATTTCTGTTTAACTAGCCCGATATTTTATCGACGTTCTTACAATTTATGTGTATCTATGGACTCATGTGGTAAGTTTATAATAACCAATTAAATTAGTTCTCGATTCATGAGATATCCTGAATGTATGCGCATAAAGCTGACTGAAAAAAGTAAACAGAAAACTGAAAATGAGCAAGACTGTTTGAAAGTATTAACACTTTCGATAGGGTTTGATGTTTAAAGACAACATTATTCTCAGGTTCTGTTCACTAGTTATCTTGGTTACTTAAACATCAGGTATATCTTAAGTATTGCTAAAATAACTAATTAATTTCCTTTAATTTGGTGTAATGATTGATTGGGCCTTACTTCAGATGTGCACCTAACAAGAAACTGCTGTCTCCTCTTGGTCAGTTTCTCTTCCTGGACATCAAAGGTAAATTAGAAGAAAGAGCCGATAACTTTTATTTAATTTTTTAAATCTGTTATAATTCATTTTATTGCACTTTCAGAAGCTGGTATTATCTACATTTGGCAAGATAACTGCTCAAGTTAGTATACTTTGGACTAGTTCAGGCTCGTTTTTCGAGCACCTAGAAGTAGCCATTTTGATAGGTGTCTGCTTTAGATAGCGCATAGATTCCTAATTATCCCATGTAAAGAACTTTCAGTCACTGTATATGAAAGTAGCATAGAGCTATGCCAACATTATCCCTCCGAAGCACATAATAACTGTAGAACGGAACCTAAAGGGTTTTGAGGAATGCGTTAACTGTTAATTACCACCAGCGCGTTCACAATTTGCAAATTTTAAAGTGCAAACGCCGCAAACGAGAGGTCAGTAGTGATGACCACGAAAAACCGTAAGTCGTGGGTTCTGTCGAAACTACACAGAGACCCTGTTGTTCTTTGTGTACGTTTGTTTTTGAAGCCTTATTGGAAATATCAATTCAAATATCAAATAGAGGTAACACAGGTATCATCAGTGGAACCATTGGTCTTCATAGACATAATTGATTGTATGACTGGTCTTAATAGACATGATTAATGGTATGACTGGTCTTCATAGACATGACTGATGGTGTGACTGGTCTTCACAGACATGATTGATGGTATGACTGGTCTTCATAGACATGATTAATGGTATGACTGTTCTTCATAGACATGATTGATAGTATGAATTGTCTTCATAGACATGACTGATGGTATGACTGGTCTTCATAGACATGAGTAATGGTATGACTGGTCTTCATAGACATGATTAATGTTATGACTGGTCTTCATAGATGGTATCACTGGTCTTCATAGACATGATTAATGATATGACTGGTCTTAATAGACATGATTGATGGTATGACTGGTCTTTATAGACATGATTGATGGTATGACTGGTCTTAATATACATGATTAATGGTATGACTGGTCTTCATAGACATGATTGATGCTATGACTGGTCTTAATAGACACGACTAATGGCATGACTGGTCTTCATAGACATGATGGATGATATGACTGGTCTTCATAGACATGATTGATGGTATGACTCGTCTTCATAGACATGATTGATGATATGCGTAGTCTTCATAGGCATGATTGATCGTATGACTGGTCTTCATAGACATGACTGATCATATGATTGGTCTTCAGCGACATGACTGACCACATGTTAAACAAATTATAAACGTTGCCGGTGCCGCTGTTGCCGTCGTCGCTGAGGAGTGATACCTATATCCCGGTATCTGCAAAGGCAGAGAAGATAATTGAAAATTTGAGATGACCAAACTGAGTGCAACATCCTTGTTTTGCTTTATTGTAGACACACATTACTGGAGATGCTCAGTTTGTCCATCAGTCAGTATCATAGCTCTGTCTAAACATTTTCTTTCAGTCTGTTACTATATGAATTTCTAAGTATTGTCCATTAGTCTGTTACCATAGCTCTGTCTACGCCTTGTCCATCAGTCCGTAACCGTAGCTCTTTTTCAGCTGCATGGTATGAATTCAAACAATTTTCTAGTTATGTTGCCCGTGTGGTAGCCTTCTGAAAGAAAGTTCTTTGGAGTGGTCAAAAATCAGATGTACAAAAACGTCAGTTACAACGACATGTTTAGGTATCTCTTATGTATCTTTGTCATCAAACATTTTATATGCAGCCATAGCAGAAAGACGCATCTTATTATGACGGATTCTGTTTTATGACCCATGGGTCGCTAACTAGGGGATGGGATGAGTACGGAAGAGTGTGGCTTTGGAAGTGGGTTAGGGGTGGGGGGTCGGGGTGGTGTGGAATATGCAGCCCAGATCATGGGAATATAATGCGGCGAGCCATTGTAGTACTCTGGCTTTGTGTTTGGGTCACTTTAGTGCAAGTAATGGGAAAGCTTTAACACGTATCTGTCATAAGTAATTTGACTAAGTTATTTGCATTATTTTTGTGTATTTATTGGAAACATACAGAAACTGACGAGATCTTTCAAGAGATTTTCCGGATGGTACCATACACTTGGAGTCATTTGATGTGCGTTTCTTTGAATGATTTTATGGTGTTGTTGTAAGGTTTAACGCTATGTTTCAGCACAATATCGGCTGTACATGGCGGCCAGTATAAATGGTGGAGGAAGAACCCGGGAAAACCCCAGAAAGAACCACCGACCCACGAGAAGCTACTGGCAAGCTTTCTCACATACCCACATTGGCAGAACCCAAGACACACAGACAGAGGCGAGATGGCAGTGATCTGTATCGGTGAGAGTTTTAGACCACTCGGCCATTCGGAATGATTTTATTAAAAAGAGGTTGTATTTCCCCACATCATCTTCTCTTCAATGTTGACCTTTCCCCTGTGTGGGGGATGAAGAAGGTCTTTGTGTGTCGAAAATCACATTTCAGAAATCGCATTCTAAATGTTTGCCGAAAAGTTATCTCGAACAGTATGCTGTTGTGGTCAGAACGCAAGCTTGAACAGTGTTGAAGTCATCAAGCTAGTTCGAACAGCATACTGTTCAGGTCAGAAATTAATTTGAAATAAAGTAAACAACTTAGCAAATAGTATTGTTCTCGTTTTGTCTTGATCTGAGAAACATTCGTTGATAATGGTATTATACAGTCAGTGAGATTAAAACCTTCGATAGATGTTGTATAATGTGGCACTTTCTTTAAAATCTCCCAGAAAAGCATTCTCCTAAAATCGTGGTAGGTATTTGAGTGTTCCATGACAGATAGTAAATTCAGCTTAAACTCCATTACTCGAATGTGTCATGATCTAATAGTTCATATTGTATGTCTGGAAAATCTATTGGACTAATAGAATGTATCATATGTAGTCTGCAAAGCATCGATCACACATACAATTCTTACTCAAGAATGGGATTTCCGTATCCCATTACAACGCATTTGATAAATTATTGTTTCTATCAGATATCTCAGATGGAAATAGAGTTCAGTAAAACAAATAGTGTATCATTGTTATCGATATAACTTCAGAAGTATTTGTTAATCGTTTAATGTCGTTAGAAAGAGGCTAAAGGATTTGATGTATGCAATGATTACAGTAACGCTTTTATTACCTCCACCTTCACTACAATAAATAATGAAAAACATAAGCACACACACACACACACACACATACATGCATGCATGCATGCCTACTTCTCCACTCTCAATTACTTCACTGCTCCAAATTCCTAATTTCTGCTTTTGTGAAGCAAAGGACCTTCCAGTCTCATTCTTACATATCAATGTCCGGATTGCGTTTTATGTGCAGCAAACCACTAACATGCACAGCACATGTTGTACTGATACACAAGAAAAAACAAACCCATCACTGTGAAAGATCGATGTTTGAATCAGACATGATCCGGAACCTATAAATTACGAACTATATTTTAATTAACAACAAAGTTACAGTAGAAAAACGAACAGTGATCAATTTGATCTTTACATCTTTTCTTTTGCAATGGAATTTGACGATGCAAATTCAGCGGAAAGTAAAATGTTCACATCGAGCAATTAGATTCAGAATTGCCATAAACATGTATATAGCACACTTTTATCATTATATAAAAATAATTATACTAACAATAGGGGCCCCGAGTGGCCGAGTGGTCTAAAGCGCTGATCGTTACGGATCACTGCCATCTCACCTCTGTCTGCGTTAGTTCGAGTCCAGGCTCGGCTAACGTGGGTACGTGAGAAAGCTTGCCAGTAGCTTCTCGTGGGTCGGTGGTTCTTCCCGGGGTTTTCCAGGGTTCTTCCGCCACCATTAATACTGGCCGCCATGTATAGCCTATCTAGTGCTGAAAAATGGCGTTAAACCCTATAACAACAACAACAACAATACTAACAATAAGTGGAGGCTTAACATTGCCTGGATACTACAACACGTTATGTTCGATATGTTGATATTTAACATGACTGAACTATACAAACCTTGAAAGCATCGTTGACATTGTTCTTCATATGGATAACGTTTTGGATTGGATTCATCCGATTCATAACAACAAATGTTTCCACTGGACAAATACTAGATGCATGCGAGCCTGAGAAAAACATTTATGAGAGAGAGAGAGAGAGAGAGAGAGAGAGAGAGAGAGAGAGAGAGAGAGAGAGAGAGAGAGAGAGAGAGAGAGAGAGTACTAAATATTCAGGATAGCTAATTTCACCATGGAATAGCCTTTGAACATTATTTTATTACGACTATATGAACTTACACAAAGTGACAAAAGGAAAAAAATCCAACAAGTTTTGTTAAACGTTACAAATACTTAAATTCTCTAAGTTATAAATGAAACCTTAAAAGCAACTTACAGTAGTGTGAATTAAATTCAAAATAATCCTAAAGAACGGTGTCCCAAACGAATTTTAGGTCTTGAATGAGCTGGTGTACCAATAGCCTTTAATGTGCTGAACTGTCAAAAGTCTTGATGTATTACAGTGGCATTTTCCAGAACTCCTCTGAATAAGTTCAGAATAGTTCCAAAATAGTACTTAGTCCAAAAATTCACTTGAGAACTTTAATAATTTTAAAAACTCGTACCCTCAAATTAAATCTAAACAACATTCAACACTTCTGCAAAATGAAAATAAAATAACAACAGTAATAAAAATAGTAATGGAATAATTGTTCAATACTCTCCTTCTATACGTCTCGGCACTCCATATTGCAATTCATCACCTCGGGACATGTGTTTAAATAATCCCCACATGACATATGTCATATTACATCTCATCTGACATATATCGCAACATTGCAACCACCAAATCGGATAAATTGCTTCAACTGTATACATGTGCATTTTCAAGAACTCATGCCCAAAATAAACAACTTATTTACTGCTCATTATCTTAAACTAAAATCTACACTCATGTACAGAAATTAACTATGCAATATCTTGTCAAAAAGATATCATTACAATCTACAGTCATAGAAAACAATTAAACACAAAATATACATATGCATAATACACCCCCTATTGTTAGGCCAACGAATCTTGATTTTCGCACTCAATGCATTGATTAGGGGTTCATCAATGATAGAAAACAAATCGTATTAGATGCTTGGTACTGATAGACACAGAAAATTCAGATATAGCCTTTACTTTAATTTCTACAGGCTTTACCTTTACCGAGTACAACAGTATGTCGCAAAAAATGTAACACAAGCACGCCAAAACTCACTTCTACTTAAATTAATTGTAAAATTTGCATCACTGAGTCTATCAAAGAATTACAGAATGGTTTCCAAGTGATCTTTCCAGGTATCAATGTAGATGATGACGTCATTTATGCGCGCATTACAGTTATCTAGGACAAATGTAATCATACACAGTAAACGGTGGAATGTTAAAGGAGAATTTTTCATACCAAATAGCATCACCTTATATTGATAACGTCCATCAGCAGATGCAAATGCCAGAATTTCTTTTGCTCTTCCCGTCTGTGGAATTTGACAAAATCCTTTCAAAAGATCAAACTTGGTGACATATTTGCATTTTACTTTTGACAATACAATCATCGATTCTTGGAATTGGAAATAAATCTGTTTTTTTTACCTGGTTTCGGCACAAGAATACATGGCGAACTCCAGTTACTTTAACTTGGTTCAATAAAATGATTTTCCAGCAGATATTAAAATTCTTGAGAGGATTCATCCTGTAATGAAGCTGTTTCACGGGTGAGGAATCTACAATTTCAAGATCATGATAAATTTATTTTTCGAGTTGGAACGACTGGAAACAAGTGTTCGTCTTCACATAACAGCTGTCTTAATTCTCTCTTTTCTTGTGGCCGTATATGCGAACATTTCTGGTTCAGGTTGTTTAATATTTCCGAATTCCGAACATTGGTCAAAGCAAAGTCACTACAGTCCGATTTCTTCCCATTGTTAAAATCCTCAGAGGTACAGCTGTACTGATTGAATGATTAACAGAACTGTTTCTATCAATGTATTTGGCAAAGGTTGCTTTTAATTACCCACCCCCACCCCTGGAGTACTAATGATATAATTTGGGTCACTTGATTTCTTTGCAATTGCACAGGGACCATAGTGCGTAGCCTGAAGAGGATTTTTAGGTATGGGCAAGACAGCCAGAACTCTATCTCTAGGCTGAAAATCCCTTTCTTTTGTATTTATGTTATACTTTGCTTTCATCTTGACACAGAAGAGTGAAAATTAGTTCTTGCTACTTGATCCATCTTTAAAAATATGTTTTTGAAACAGTGAATAGTCAAGAGGATTAATCTCTGAATAGAAGTCTGAAAAAAGTTTCTCTTTTAGTAGCTTAATTGTTCCTTGGACATTATATCGCATAGCTAGTACGTACAAACGTTCTAAAACATAAGGATTCTTGAACTGATTCCCTAACGGTCTAACATTATTCTACGATATGGTTTGTCAAATGCTATAATAGGTTTCAGATGAGACGTATGACTTTTCTGATTGGGTTTTCCTACGATTTGACAATGTAAATATACACATCAATTGTCTCATACATTTTTCCTGTAAAACTTAATTGTCTAGTCTAATTCTGCATTGACAGATATTTTTAAACGAGAAGTTAAATCACAAATACATAAATAGACTTTGCTGAACAGGTTTATATTCTTCTGGCCCATTCTCATTCAAATATTTCTTTGTTACATTTTTAACCTTCAGGAATCACCAGTTACGACGTGTGAAATTCTAGAATTGCTTCAGATCAAATTATATTGTTTCCTATCAATGATAATTACATCTCGTTTGATTTGAGTGCATCGCCGTGAGTCAGAGGATTTTTTGGGTGGGTGGGTGGGGTTCTTTTTATATTCAGACAGCAGTTTTGCATTTTAACAAATATGAAATTTGTATACCGATTCGATAATACAACAGCCATATTTTGGCATCCACACCATCGCTATGTTAACTTGATCAAGGTTAATTACCAAATTCAGTGCATTGCTATGTTAGCTCGATTATGGTTAGTTACCCAGTTCAATGCATTGGTATGTTAATTTGATCCAGTTAAATTACCCAGTTCAATACACTCCTGTGTTAGGTTGACCAAGGCAAGCTACCCAGTTAAATGCATCATTGTGCTAGCTTGATGAAGGTAAAGTTACCCAGCTATGTTAACTTGAATAAACAAGCTACCTAATTCAGTACATTGCTACGTTAACTTGATCTAGGTATATTATCCAGTTCAATGCATCGATAAGTTAAATGGTACAAAGTTAGTTATGTAATTCAATGCATTGCTTGTAACTTGATCAAGGTTAGTTTCCCAGTTCAGGTCATGGTTTTGTTATCTCCATCAAGGTAGGTTATTCATAATTCCATGCATTACTTTGTTAACTTGATCAAGGTTAATCAAGGTTAGTTACCTAATTCAATGCATTGATATATTAGCATGATAACTTGATCAAGGTTAATCAAGGTTAGTTACCTAATTCAATGCATTGATATATTAACATGATAACTTGATCAAGGTTAATCAAGGTTAGTTACCTAATTCAATGCATTGATATATTAACATGATAACTTGATCAAGGTTAATCAAGGTTAGTTACCTATTTCAATGCATTGATATATTAACATGATAACTTGATCAAGGTTAATCAAGGTTAGTTACCTAATTCAATGCATTGATATATTAACATGATAACTTGATCAAGGTTAATCAAGGTTAGTTACCTAATTCAATGCATTGATATATTAACATGATAACTTGATCAAGGTTAATCAAAGGTTAGTTACCTAATTCAATGCATTGATATATTAACATAACTTGATCAAGGTTAATCAAGGTTAGTTACCTAATTCAATGCATTGATATATTAACATGATAACTTGATCAAGGTTTATAATGCATTGCTGTATTATCTTGACCAAGGTAAGTTACCTAGCTGATGCGTTAAATTGATCCAAATAAGCTACCCAGCTCAATGCATTGCTGTGTTAACGTGATCAAGGTAAGTTACCTAGCTGATGCGTTAAATTGATCCAAATAAGCTACCCAGCTCAATGCATTGCTGTGTTAACGTGATCAAGGTAAGTTACCTAGCTGATGCGTTAAATTGATCCAAATAAGCTACCCAGCTCAATGCATTGCTGTGTTAACGTGATCAAGGTAAGTTACCTAGCTGATGCGTTAAATTGATCCAAATAAGCTACCCAGCTCAATGCATTGCTGTGTTAACGTGATCAAGGTAAGTTACCTAGCTGATGCGTTAAATTGATCCAAATAAGCTACCCAGCTCAATGCATTGCTGTGTTAACGTGATGAAGGTAGTTACCTGATGCATTTCTTTATTGGAGCAATCAACATTTGGTACGCAACTTATTTTGATGGGAAAAGGGTTTATTCTTGTTCCCATTCGTTAAACGATTTGTCATATTCTTTCCATTGCATCAATGCTACATTTGACGTTTAATTACTTCACTCTCATCAGCAAACCAACAGGATATTTATTTATTCACATTTGGATATTGTTTTTTATCAATTCGCAACGTTTGGGGAACTCCTTCAAACGTATGAATTGTTACTTCTCTATGGCATTAACCTATATTACAGAATGGAAGAGAAACTAACAATTTTTTTTAGGTAAAGTTCAACAAATAATTTATTTCCCATGAACACAAAGTGAAAATTCAAAAGACACAGTATTGTGAATTAATTCGAAAAATCAGAAATATCCTATCACAAGTCCAAAATTATAGACTTAAGAATGCATTCCAATAGTCTTGAATGTCCTGATGCACAACAGTAATGTAATCCCGAGTGTTTTGACTGAGTTCTCAAAACTCCCAAAGTAGCATTTTAGTCATATATATATATATATATATATATATATATATATATATATATATATATATATATATATATATATATATCTTGTCCCGAGATGCAATAGTAAACCCATTAATCGTAAACAAGGTCAGATCTTTATCTCAAATTCAAGTAAACATCTTGTGTATTTCTTAGAATCATGCCAAAAATCATGTATGTATGTTTCGACAACCCTCAAACACTGAAAAAAATGATCACACACAATAGACATTCATAACGGAATGATCTAAAATTGTATCAGTAGTTGCCATTCCTATGGCTAAATATGAGGCAGCTACTTCATATCATTAAAATCTAATTCTTTTCTCCACAAATGTTTTTGGTAGAGTTTGATTGTGACCTGCAGTCAGTACAGTGTTATATATATTTAATTCGCATTGTTTGTTGGGTTTTTTCAAATTTTTTTTTTTCATTACATGGTATTGTAGTGTAACATGGTATGTTGGGCTTGACTGTCCAAAACTGAGTTCATTTCTACTTGACCTGAATTGATTTATTTCTGTAAACAACATATACATAGCTAAATTATTCTCCATGCGTATGGGTTTAATATCAGAATTATTATTAATGAAAGTAAATATGTTTAGCTGGGTCTAGGTCTAGGTTTTGGAATTTCCTTTGTGTATTTGACATAGTCCATGTTCTGGTTTCTAATAGTATCTAATATTTTTATTTTGTAAACATCAGGATCATTCTAAAAGTTATTTTCCATCAGGTAATATGCATTTGTTTGGAAAATGCTAATTGTGACCTAAGGTCAGTAGAGAACTAGATAATCTTGTAATTGAGAGGATGTTTGAGTCGTGCTTTAAGATTTAGCACTGTCATGTTGTATTATATGTTGTGTCCAGTTGGGATGAAATTTTTGTCTTCAAGATATTGAATTTAAGTGATTATTTTCTCTGGAAATACAAACGTTCTCTGATAAAATTACTTGGACAGAGACATTCATCCCAGACACATCATCATCTGCAGTTTTGGATTTAATTTGGACTTCTACTGAATTTTATTCAAGACTTTAAATTATTAGGACTTGTGTCACTCATTATAGGATTATTTGGGGATTTAATTCCCTATACCGTAAGTTCTTTTTTTTTTTTTTCTCATTTTGACTTTGTATTCTTGGGAAATAAATTATTTGTTGCATTTTACAAAACGTGTTGCTTTTCACTCTTTTCTGTTACTTATTTTAAGTGCA
>JAECUM010052252.1:0-11110 GCA_016617855.1 Megalonaias nervosa | reverse complement strand
GAGAGAGAGAGAGAGAGAGAGAGAGAGAGAGAGAGAGAGAAGGAAAAATGTTAGTTTTTGTATAACATATTCAAGTCATGTATATTACTTGTTATTGTGTCAGACATTACATGGTTACAAATCATTATTTGTGATACATAGTGAATGCGAGGTATTATAGGCAACTCAAAATATAATATAGATTTGGTTCTATATTATTAAGGTACACAATTTTGAAACAAAACAATGAGCAATGATATAAGTGGAGATATATGTACTAATGGTAATAGATATCAAAGCAAGGGTGTTGTTGAAACAGTCCGATTTCTATTTTCAAATGCTATATAAACACATATGCCGAAAGGGTAATTTCTTTTTATCAGAAATCTATAGTATTGACAATATAGATCGATATTAAACTTGTGTAATGTCTTGTATACGCATCTGTTAAATGGTTTGTTATATAGTAGTTAGGTCAGGAGAGAACCGACAAAAGTCGTCGTGGACACAAGGGAAAAACTGTTGTTTACCATTTATTTACAGAGGGACAGACAGAGAGACAGAAAGACAGACAGACACATATACAGAGATAGTTAGGGAGAGAGTAAGGCACTACACAATATAATATTATATATGTGACAGGGAGTATTCAACAGATTAGCAAATCCATCCGTACGATTAAGTGAAAAGACAATAGCTAGACAATAGAGAACATGCCATCTCAGTAGCAGTGGAACTGTCACGATTGTCTTCGTTACAAAGCTGAAAGCTTGATACGCGTAATTATGATTGTTTTTGTGGGTCAAACGCCATTTTTGAGAATATGATAGGCTATTTATGGCGGCCAGTATATTTGGTGGAGGAAGAACCGTGGAAAATCCCAGGTAGAACTTTCGACCCAAGAGAAGTTACTGGGAATCTTTCTGACATACTCACGTTGGCTGAATGAACCCGCGGGACAGAAATGAAACGTTAGTAAAGCGAGTGCCGTATTCCATTTAGCCACACGGGGCTCCCACATGCGAATAGGAAAGAAATGGAAATGCATGAAATTTTTACATTATACCTTGTCGTTTATTTTTCTTTCCATATATAAATCTCACAAATTTGAAACATGTCTAACTCACAACTATATTTGTTGGTACAATTTTACTTAACAGCGTCTTTGCTTGAGACAATGATCAGCGAATTAGAATATCAAAGCCTTTTAACACTTAAAATATTTCGAAGTGGTAATAATTTTTGTCTCAATAATATGACCAACAATAATTGCAAACTTGTAAACACACACACACATATTTAGAAAGAGCTCATTATGTTCTATGTTAATCACTATTCGTGATTTTTAAGTAAATAAACTGGGTTCTGTTAAAGATATTTCTATCATAATACTCAAAAATATTAAAATCTTTGGTTGTTCTTGGAACTATTATTACTACTTTGGCTGATGCTACTCCTGTTGAAAAGATTGCTTCCAAACAACCGCTTGCAGATTTATTATTATTATTATTATTATTATTATTATTAGTAGTAGTAGTAGTAGTAGTACTAGTATCAGTAGTGGTAGTAGTGGCAGTAGTAGTAGTAGTAGTGGTGGTGGTGGTAGTAGTAGAAGTATCACCACCAGCAATTATTACCATGGCTCTTGTTACGGCGCTGGATCGTGTGCTGCTTTTTTAAATATAACCTACCTATGAGAAATGTATTTCCTTTTTGAGAAACAACTCTGACTGAAAATAAATTCTCCGTTATAGTTTGCAAAAACATGTATTGTCTTAGAGGTGTGCGCATTAATGTTTTGTTTAATGTTCCCTTGATCCTATCGCTACCTTGTCACTTCCTTGATATAAGGGGAGTAATCGCGAAAGGTGCATTTGCCTTTTCATTTTTGAGAGAGAATTCTTCTGCTTTCTTACGATTCTATTTTTTTTATTGGGCCATACGAAAAGAAAAGAGGGTTTTTGTTCTCGATATGCATCTACTTTGTAATAAATTTGATTGAAAAAATTATTTTATAATGTGATTTTGTTAATTTGCTTGGTAAGCGATGTATCTAATTAAATAAAGCTAACTGCGCCAATTTATTTTCAGTCTCACCCATAAAATCGCGTGAATGGTGGACGTCACCTGCTTCTGCTACTACTAATATTCTTCTTTGTTGAAATAGCAGCAGTAGTTGTAGTAGTATCATCAACCATTAATATCAGGGCACTGTTAAGACACAAAAGTGTGTGCTCATTTGTTTTTAGAATTTACCCCACAAATCAGAAATTTAATTTCTTTCGGAAAAGAAAAATCTGAAATATATGAAGGGAAACAATCCCATCAGTTCAGGTCGTACAACAATTTATAGCCTTGGGCTTATGTTTCTTAGTTGTGTGTAAGCTCATGGTATGATAACGATGCCTTTCGTCGACCATCTTTGCCACGTGCGATGCCTTCCTATGTCCCAGAGCTAAGACGTTTCAAATTAGTGAAATCTGTACAAACATCAACTCCAGATATGATTTTTGTTTATCTAACTAAAGAGTTCACTGAATATTTCGTTAGCGGGTGTTTTATATTCACGATATTTTAGCTATATTGTAATAATACAATGCATTTACTTGTAAGTGGAACGTATTTAAAATTTTATATTTCTAGTGATTATGAAATGTATTATATCATATAATACTTTCATTCCCTTCCGATCTGAATATTTTCATAATCTGGGCATTAAATCCGCCAAGACCTACGGTTAATTAATCAAAAAGTGCGAAATCGAACAAAGCAAAACCCAAAACACAAAACCAAGATTGTTGCATAGGAATCACCTAACGATACAAACAATATAAGACAGGAAGTTGCAAATATTTTCTTTATTCATTGCATGCTATTTACGTCTGTAGTTAAAAAGGAATATTTGGTATATCGGACAAGAAGAAACATTTATCCTATTTGCGATTTTAATGACTCGACTAAATCGGAACTGGAAAGAGTAGGAAGAAAGAGATTATGACATGGCAAAATATATCTTCCTCGAGACAAATATTCATTTAAGTCAAATGTGCGGTGTGACTGCTAAAATATATCACTCGGTCATAAACAAGGAAGATTAAATTCGGTGATGCAATCATGCTCCATTTCTCAGCATTTGTGTGATACACTGGGTTCTAAACATTGCAAATTATGTATCAGTTTCACACTCCAGCCACTCCAGTTATAAATTTGGTCAATATGAACATGGAGCCACAAGTAAATCAGCTTGATAATGTTAATATATTATTCCAGAGAATAATCACTCTATGAGAAGTTTCGACGTTTCTGCCATTCGGTTTCATGAAGAGTTCTTTTCTACTACGGAAATGGACGGATATCATACCGAAAAGAAAGTGAATTATTACAGAGAAAATACTGCAATAGGATGCATAAACTATTACACGTACAGCAATGTATACTCAAAGAGTTTAAGGCATGCGGATACATATATATATATATATATATATATATATATATATATATATATATATATATATATATATATATTTATACGGGAAGTGATTTTTCAAGTGTTAACGCTCAACTAGTGAGGACTCATTTAAAGAAACGTGTGACTGTAGCCTTGCAATAAACGGGATTTTACCTTGCAATTGACGACATGTTTGTAAAGATCGAGCCATACATACATATTTGTTAAAGAGAGAGAGAGAGAGAGAGAGAGAGAGAGAGTACATTAGAAACAGATCCACATCTTTTTGATCATTTCTAACTCCAGTGTTAATGCCTTTTCTTTTATCCAATATTGAGTCTGTTGGAAAGGATATTAGGTCAGTAAAGATTTTAAAATTTGGTATGATAAATAATTTGAATTGAAACCCAACTATTCACACGCTTTTGACTACATATCATTCATCTCATGCAGGACATTGCACATGGGAAAAATGAAACAGCAAAATTTAACAACATACTTTGTTTGAGGGATAACAAAGTATAGCAAAGTATTGCTTTTTTGAGGACATGGTTGAGGCTATCTTGATGTTGGTCTTCAGTATACGATATATATCTCAAAGGCAATTATTACACTGGTAAACGGTATTTCTTCCAGGTCTGAATCCAATAGGATTTGATTATCAATCATAAGCTGTGATAGTCTAATTCAAAAACAAAATTTCAATTATTTGTCATTACTTTATTTTGTTTTATATTTGCACTCAGATTAATAGATTACTTAACACTCATTTATTTTATTTTTTTTCTGATTTGAAATGTTATAAAAAGAAGTTTCCTGTGCTAATCTCCAGTTTAATTTCTGACTTAAAACGTGCAATTCCGACACTAATATTTGAATCAGAGCTCTTTCTAAAATGAAACAAGGACCTATAACATTGGCAGATTGTTTTATGATAAAGCAAACTAATTCTGATAGTCATTTCAGAAAGTTTGGTAGATTTTTGTAGGGCCGACAACCGCTTATGACTTTATCTCTAAAACTCATTCTGTAAAACTCGATCGGCAAATGACGCAATTTTATATGTCTATAATATTTATAGGTTAAAGAAATATTAAATGTTTAACTGTTTTATGCGAGTCACTAAAATTGAAGTACATGCCTGTGAACAACTATAGAGATATTTTGTTTTAAATATAGAATTAATTCTATTTCAGGTCATTCGAAATGAAGTTTAGAAAATCACCATATATCAATATAGGAAGCGCAATGAATATAAATGTGCGACGAGTGAGACCGCTGTTTTTCTGTACAATATCAGTCTTAATCATATATGTTCTTACAATTATTCGACAGCTAAATGAGTATAATGACTTTGTGATTAAGAGGCCAAACCCTTTTCAAAATGTTGAGTTGATTGCCAGATGGACGATCAGAAAGAACTTGAAAATAATACTTGTGTGGACCGACTTTGACGACAGCAAATTCAAATATCTTAATCGTGTTAATGGACATTTGCGGAAATGTCCCATTAGGTGCTCAATTACAGGTAATACGAAACGTTTGATGGATAGTGATGCAGTGTTATTTCATCTGGCTGATATATGGATCCCTTCCTGGGAAATAGGTAGAAACAAAACGGTCCAGTTTCCAAATACATCAAAATCAAATCAAGTGTGGATAATTCACAATTCGGATGCCCCATTTTGTATTTTTGGCAATGTGAACATGTTTGGAAATATTTTCAATTGGACTATGTGGTACAGATCAGACGCTACGATCTTCGACCCTTATGGTAGATATCTACACTTAGATGAAGCCGAAAGGGACAAGGTCCATAAAAATTATTATAAGAGAAACATATATTCTGAGAAGACCAAGTTCATAGCTTGGACCGTAAGCAACAGTATAGATCCTACGAGACAGTATCTTATAATCGACGAATTGTCAAAATACATAGATGTTGAATTGTTTTACAAATGTGATGGGAATCGTAAGTGTGGGACAACCCGGGTCGATGACAATAAAGACTGACCTCGAATTAAAAAAATACCGATTTTACCTCGCTTTTGAGAGCATTCAGTGCAAGGACTACATAACTGAAAAATACTGGAACGCTCTAGACCGGGATCAGATTCCTGTTGTGAACTGGAAACGTATGGACATTTTGAGTGGATATGTGCCTAACTCATACATCAATGTGTATGACTTTTCATCAGTAAAAGATGTTGCTGACTACATAAAACTTGTGAACAGAAATGAAAATCTGTATAATAGTTTTTTTGAATGGAGGAAGAATTTTACTATAGATCGGACAGGGAGGAGGGCTTGGTGTGATTTGTGTGAGAAGCTGCACTTGATGGAAGAAAACAATGAGCCACAAACTGTGGATTTTAAGAAATATATCGGCTCGGATGTTTGTCATACCACAACGGTGTGAGCAGCTTTAAATATTGTCATCCGCGGTAGTTATGTATGTGGGTTGTTATTTTTTTCGTTTCAATAGCTTGGTACCTAAAGCGCACATGAATTGACACTTCACCAGGGTCAACTATGGGAACCATTTACTAAAGCTAGAGCTCTAAAGAAAGATAAATACGTAATGATAAATATGTATGTGCAGAACATGCTTTTTGGCAACTTATTTCGGAATAATTAAGACATGATAACATAAGCTCAATGTAAATAAATAGGATACCTCACCCTCCCTCCCTCTCTCTCTCTTTCAACTAACTAAAGAAACGCATCACTTCGGCATGAATTTTATTTGTATCATTACCTTAATGTACCAACACATTGATACACAAAGATTTTCAAGTAACAGCTTTTAGTGTAAATTACCAGTGGTTACACGCAATCATACACGATGGGTTTGCTTCCAAAAATCATGTAAAAATTCTGCTGTTGTTAGTATTTTGATTGAAAGAGCTGTTTTCGAGTCTTAAACTTCATGATTGCTGGCAAAATAATCACTACAGGATAATGCACGTTTATTGCGATAGACTGTAGATTCCGACGCCGAATTAATTGTAACGATGCCTTGAGTTAGAATGTAACTTTAAGTCAACGGAAAGAAATACTTGCAGAACCATTGAAATGAATAAGTCACTAGACTTGGGTCACTGGATTCGTGACTTGCACTATTGTCCATTCAGTGAGCATCTGTAGCTGGTATGATTGCTCCAGCCAATAAATTACTAGCAAATACCAAGAGTCATATTCAACTATCGTGCGCTATGAGTTGTCAGCTTTATAAATGTTGGGTTTTGAACATATTTTGAGAGACTTTGAGTTGTTCTTTAAAGCAACTTACATCAACTTTCATAAGTTCACCGACAATAATTACAAGAATTTAGAGGATGGCAGCAATTGCTTCACTAAAATTTTGCAAATTGCTCATGCCACACATTCAACGTTCGGATGTATTTTTTTGCATTGAAATGGAAAGCGGCGTCATTGTACTTTAGACAAATAACTTTCGGTACCTTCACTGCCCAGTGTGAGTCTTGTAACACATTTAGTAACTTTTATGATCTAATCTGCTCTCAAGTATTTTTATTGAATGCTATGCCAACATTAGTGAATAGCGCAAAATCACCAGTCATAAAGAAAAAAAAAAATAGATTTTCTCTAAGATGATCACTTATTTAAAAATACATATTTTGTTGCGAAATTAATATTTTTTAGGAACTGGCGTTACGGATATTTAATTTTCATTGTTTGTTACTTTTTTGCGTTTTTGTTTATTAGATGTGGGTAATGAAACATGGTATCTAGTGACTGACCTTGTCCAAATTCAATGACGGGTTTTGGAATTAAAAAATACTTTGTTTCAAAATGAGGATCGTTATCTTAAGCTTAGTCAATGTAATTGTTTTTTTGTATCTAGGCTACGGGCTGATTGTCATATGTTTTATTGTATTTCGGTGAGGGACTTTCCAATTAGAAACAAGATCTTTTTGTAATAATGAATTTTTGATCCTCAACTGGGGTTTTGTTTTGGGTCTTAGTTTGTCATATAAATGGTGTTTTTCTGAACGTCTCTTATTCGTGCTTTAATATCTAGCAGAATCAACTTTTGCATTGTTGTGTCCAGTAGTTCATTTGGGTTGGATTTTATTTCTTCAAATTCATTATTTTAAGTGATTTTTCTCTGGAAATACAGTATGCTCATAAAAATAATATTTTTGGACAGAGACATTCACTGGGACTTTTAGTGACTTCAAATCTGGAATTATACTAATGTGATCCAACAGAAGACTGTTGGTATATCAACGACTTATTACGTTTCTGATATATTTAATTCACGTTTCTACATTGTTGATGAAATCCAGTTTATAAGTTTTAAGTAGCATAGTGGGCTTATATTGGGCATAAGGAAAATTAACATTAAGCAAATAGGGTCATGGGTGGGTTGTTATGAGACAGAGGTCGATATGGGACTTAAAGGTCTACTAGAGGGTAATACACACAATATATGAGAATGTTAAGTTTTGCTAAATAACTCAGAAATGTGCACTAATATGCATATTTTAACTCACAAAGAAGAAAATGAAGAGAATGTGTACGTTTATCGATGTTTTACGGAAAATGCTCCTGAGATATTTGTATTCTTCCGGTGACAATAAGATTTCCGGAAGTGACGTGAGGAAGGTGAATTCCTAGAAGATGGCGAACGTAATGACTCTTAAGAAAATTCTGCTCGTTGAGGTTAGAGAGTACCAATGTAAGCCCGAATGAGACGAGATCGCGGACAAGGACCCTAAAGTGGACATACGGCATAATGAGGCTGTACAGCGCTTGGGCAATTCATTCTGGTAATTACTATTATCATTATGACAATTATTATTATTCTTTCGTTAATGTTATTTCAATTTCATAATGTAAAGAGAAGGGCGCAAAATTAGGCGACACTTTAATGTCTTCATAGCAGATTTTTATGTGGGCGTGGTTCATCAGTAACTAGGGGTGTTAAAAGTTAAACACTTAAGACAGCAATGTGGATATTGCAAGGAAATCCTCTCCGACTACATGAACACTTGAAGGAAAAATATTCTTACAGTAGTTAATGGTGCCACTGTCAGGGTCAATTTTGGGACAAGTGATTGCTTTATACATATGTGAAAATTATGCTTAAAATTCCTTTTCATATAATCCCTCCTTTATTGACAAAACGTATCAGTACTATCACTTTACTTGAGTATGGAATTTTCACCCAAACCTTTCATTCTGATAATAGATCCTGCTAAAATCATTGGTCCATTATCTTGGAAATTCTCATGAAAAATTATTTTCCTTTCTTGTACAAATTCTATACTATGATATTGCGGTCTGTTCATGTTCACCTTTGATTCATTTGGCTTCCTAACACTGGTTGTGGTAGAATCTAATTTTATGCTAAAGGCCTTGACTCTGAAAACATGAAATAAGTAACAGAAAACCGGGATACATGAAATAGCATAACATATTTCAAGTTAAAAAATTTGCTGTATATTCTTCTTTCAGTCATAATAGATACATTGCTGCATAGAGATGGCAATAAATGTATATCAACTAACTCCGGTTTCCTGACCACATCCTCCAGTACTGCCATCCATTCTTCCACATATTATGAAAACAAAATTGTTACCCCAGTAATTCAAGAAACTGAAAAATGTCATCCACTGCCTATATTCACACTGACATTTTACTAAAGCGAATTAATGGAATTGGAAACAAGACTCAAATAGTATTGATTTTAACATACATATAAATCATAGTTTAATGAATGATTGAATAATAATAATAACTTTCTTTGCGATATATGATTTCAAAATCATTAAATATGTGCTTCAAAAAGGACTCTGTGTTAGCTTTGTTTTGATTAAAATCTTTCAAGTTCTAGTTGCTTTGCTTTATTTAGTTTCTCCCCTATGTGTGAGTATGTACGGGGGCGGGGAGGAGGGGCCAGAAATATTAAGGGAGGGGGGCTGTATTCCTAGTGATATGTTCACTGTCCAACTTTAATATAACTTTAAACATACAACTGTTATATTACTATATGAGCTTTAGCAAATGGTATCATTCAGGATAGCAAAATGGCAATACCTACATACCCTTGGCTACATGTCACACATAATAATAGTGTCTGGCTCTCGTATTCTCTCTGATCCATTTCTGTATCTGAACATGCCTCTCTGTAATAATAGTGTCCACCTCCACACTGTGGTTCTGTAGGTTTTTTTTATGGCTCTAGACAGTCCCTCTTTCTCCATGTGGTAACTACTCTTCACTTCACTGTTCTGAAGAAAACAGAAAATAATGTGTTGAGCAAAATTAACATTACTTCTATTTCTTGAAATGTGACGTCACCTGTACATAGCTAAAATGTGTTTACCAACATTTTAAAAATGGACTTATGCATAAGTAACATTGAAAAAGTAAGCTCATTATCTTGCATGAGAATCATGTATGAATGCTGACAAGTACATGAAATGATGAATGCTGACAAGTACATGAAATGATGAATGCTGACAAGTACATGAAATGATGAATGCTGACAAGTACATGAAATGATGAATGCTGACAAGTACATGAAATGATGAATGCTGACAAGTACATGAAATGCTTTTCCTCCTGCTCTTTACTTGCTGCACATTTACTTCACAACCTGTGTAGTAGGTGAAAGTTTAGACATATGTACTGATTATTGTGGTTTTCACACAGATGAGGATTTCTCATGAATATGTATATCAATTAAAGTGCATCATTGCTAAATAATAACAAGTTCACAAATGCTTGGTCAATCGAGTCAAACTCTTTCATAATCATACTGAGCTTAGTTAATACAATGTTATATATTTCGTTTTCTTGTTTGTTTTTTTCTTAAGTATCCTATCAATCCGACATTGAACAGCAATACTGCATGATGGTGTATCTAGTCCCTGTCATAAGAGTATGAAAAATGTGTTTCATGCCTTTGCAGTAGATATGGAAGTCACACATGATATCTTTTGCGTGTCTGAACAATAGTTGATAAATGCACCAAACATTTTTGCTTACTTTTACAACTAAGGATTGACTATGAACTTTGACATATTCCCAATACATTGTAGTTTTACCGCCATAAAAAAATTACATAACTTAATTATTGACTAATATGCTGATATAATTTGTGAGACCTTAGGAATTCATATCGACTACGAAGCTATACAAGCCATGTAAACAGGGAATTAATGGAAAGTTCACTGTGACATCAAAATGCACCACAGGATATGTCACACCATCTACTGACTTCGGTTCTCTCTAGTGCATTATATTCTGGGTGCTGGTTCTCAAAATTCTCAAGCAGCTTTCGTAGGTACAATCTTTACACGGAGAGCATTAAAGTATTTTAAAAACTTCCTTTTAACTATGGGTCTGTACGTATTGTGAATAATAATACTACACTCTCCACATTGAACGGGCATTAATATTCACACTCATAAGCAATGGGTTGAGGGTTTGACTCTGACCTAGACCGTCATGCATTGACACAGTGGTGTATATTCTGGCAAACAAGATAATTTGTTCCCAGTGCCTCAAAACGAAGGGTTAGTTAGCCTTTACAATTAAACACAATCAATACATCAAGTATTCACAACATCTTGGCTTTAGCAGAAAACTTGTTTTGTCATTATTATTATTGTTGAATAGGCATGAAATAAGCATGGGCATGCACATAAA
>JAECUM010052251.1:0-10021 GCA_016617855.1 Megalonaias nervosa | reverse complement strand
CTCCAGACCAAGGCAGAGACGAGGGACATTTCCACCCTATAAATCCGGTCAACTGCGTGTGGAATTTCAGTTTGCAGAAGCTCTCACTGAGACGGTCAACGTCATCCTGTATGCTGAATTCGATAATACCATAGAAATCAACAGTTTGAGAGAAGTCATTCTAGACTATTAGACACAATGGAAGACTCCTATCCCTCTTTAAACAATGGAGAATCTTTGGACATGGAATGGGAGGATAGCGTGAAAACAGAACCCCCAGACGAAGTCAAAGAGGACGAGGTAGTCGTCAAGTCCAGATGGCCAGAACAAGAACAACATTTAGTGTCCTGTTTTGCTAAACACCTAGCGAATACCATTACGGAATTGTCCAAGAAAGATTGTTACGGATGTCAAAACGATCATCCCAGTCAAATTCAACACGATAAATGTAGGATGATGAGTCAAGAAGAAAAATTGGACGAGTATCTGGACGACGCTTGGAGTCTCATCTCAGAAGAAACCGTGTTGCATGAGTGGTATAAAGGCTTGCGTGATCATTCCTGTCCTCCACTGACTACTCTAGAGATCTATCGCATCGAAGCTCTCTTAGCCCAGAGTGCGGAGACAAGGCAAAGAAACGGATACTTGACAGATCGTTTCAAACAAAAAGTCAGAATTGAATTGATGACTTATCATTACCTGTGAAAAAAACAAAACAACACAACAGAACATGGATACCTGGGAACTTTATTACCTTTTGAACAATAGTTCGTATACTGCTTCTTGGAATCCTGTCGTGTGCGCTAAAGATGAACTACCTCATCGCAAACCTAAAGACCATCACGCTTATGTCATCAACACGGACGAAAGTCATCTTCCAGGCACTCACTGGGTTGCCGTCTACTTCCCTCAAGAGAATTGTGTGGAATATTTTGATTCGTATGGATTACCCCTTTGGAAGACGATATCATTGACTTTATGAGAAGAAATGCCCAGACGACACGATACAATAATGTGAAATTACAAGGCACAGATTCCATGGTGTGTGGACAATATTGTGTATATTTTCTTCATCAACGCAGTCTTGGATATCCTTTAGAACATTTAGTGACTTATTTTGATCGTCACTCTTCTAGAAACGATGAGAAAATAGATCGATGGTTTTGTGACCATTATAGTTATCTTTTGTCTTTAGCTAGGAAACGTAGTGTACATCAATGGCCTCATGACTTCCATCAATGGAAATCTCACATGATTTCACAACGTTGTCAACCTTGTCAAAAATAATTTGTTTGATGTTACTTGTTACTTGTGACTTATGACTTGTTACTTGTTACTTGAATAAAAAATGTTGTGTTTTGAAAAAAAAATGTGTCTGTCGTTTGTTTTCAAAAAACACTGTGAATATATGCTCTTTGACTTCTTTCTATCCCTCATCATGACATTCGCTATCATAGCGTTCCGACACTAAAACCGAGTAGGGATGTTTTCTATCGCGTCCGCGTTTGAACCATATAAAGCGGGTGGGTCTCCAGTCTGACCATTCACCGTTGACTCGTCAACCTATGAAGATGCCTTCCAGACTAGCCCAGCTGAACGAAGCTTATGTCAATTTGCATCGTGTCAGGCTAAACCTGATACCGAAGCCTGAAGAAATAGAGAATGTTAGAATGATCTCCACAGTCCAAGGTCTGATAGAAGAGATGTTTAGAGAGGAAATTAAAAAAGAACAAGAAGAATGGACTGAGAAATACAGACTTCAGAAGAAGCAGAGAGAAGAACAACAACAGCAGCAGCAGCAGCAGCAGCAGCAGCAAGAACCAGACAGAGGTTTTGTGGACTGTCGAGTAGACACCAAAGAATTCTCTTTCTCTTTTCGCAGAAGCAGACCGTATCCAATAGGAAAGCCTACTGCCAGACGGGGACGCAATCTTAGACAGTAAAAAAGATTGCCATTACTTCCGTGAACACAAAAAAAACAGCCCTTTTCAGGGCTACCCAATACTCTCGAAAAGACATACTCATTCAATTTGCCAAAATTTGTCATTAGAAAATAGAAGTGTGTCTATAAGCACTTCGTTTCTTTTGTCAGTAAAACAAAATATTTGTGTGTTTGTATGTTTACAAAAAAATAGAAGTGTGCCTATAAGCACTTCGTTTCTCTGTCTTGTCCAATTGTGTCTGTCTGTGTTTGTAAGTAAAAAGTAAACGTGAGTGCTTCTTTTAAGTCCGCGTGTGATGGTAAATTTGAGTGCTAGGGAATGTTTACTTTCACGTCCGTGCTTCAAGTATATAAATTGGTGCGATCGTCAGTCTGGCTATCCATCGTTGACTCGTCAACATTGAAAATGAGTAACAGAATTGCAAAATTACTGGAACTTCAGATGCACCTGGAGTATGCCAGACGTCTGCTAGACGAACTGGCTATGGAGGCTGTAGCGGAGGAAGCAAGGATAGAAGAAGAAGAGAAGAAGAGAAAGAAAGAAGAGGAGAAGGAAATGAAGAGAGGGATACTACCTCACCTCATGCTGAGACCTCAGTGTGAGGTCAAACCTGAGGTGAGGACGCCTACACAACCACTACCAACACCGCAGCCACTACCAGTACCACAACGACCGAGAGCTGCTGTCCCTCAAACTGAAAATTGGGAGGAGGAATTGGAAAGGCAGAGGCAAGAGTGGGAGCCTCGACGTCAGCATCCCAGGGTGATAAATAGAAGAAGAAGGGAACAAGTATTCACTATCCCTCAAACTGAGGAGTGGGATAGTGAAGCAAATCAACCTCCCTCTGCGCTCCCAACCACACGCATCAATTGGGAGCAGGATTGGAGCCGGCGATGCGTGTGTGGTGCCCGCCCTGGGAGATGTCACCATTAGCCAGGTGCATCTGAAGTTTAAAAAAACAGCCCTTCTCAGGGCTAACCAGATCTCTAGAAAAGAGAACTTATTCAATTTGCCAATTCGTGTGAATGTAGTGTAGTGTGACTATAAACACTCACTCTTTACTGATGTGTGTGTGTGTGTGTGTGTGTGTGTGTGTGTGTGTGTGTGTGTGTGTGTGTGTGTGTGTGTGTTGCATGCGCGTTCGTTGGTGTGAATAGTATATGGGGGTGTGTTTTTCTTCTCTTCCTTCGTTGGTGTGATAGTATATTGTGTGTTTTATGCTTGCTCGTTCGTTGGTGAGGATAGTATAGTGTGTGTTTTATGCTTGCTCGTTCGTTGGTGAGGATAGTATAGTGTGTGTTTTATGCTTGCTCGTTCGTTGGTGAGGATAGTATATAGTGTGTGTTTTATGCTTGCTCGTTCGTTGGTGAGGATAGTATAGTGTGTGTTTTATGCTTGCTCGTTCGTTGGTGAGGATAGTATAGTGTGTGTTTTATGCTTGCTCGTTCGTTGGTGAGGATAGTATATAATATGTTTTTTCTCATCCCGATTGTGTGGATGGTATGTTTGTGTGTTTTATGCTTGCTCGTTCGTTGGTGAGAATAGTATATTGTGTGTTTTATGCTTGCTCGTTCGTTGGTGAGGATAGTATAGTGTGTGTTTTATGCTTGCTCGTTCGTTGGTGTGATAGTATAGTGTGTGTTTTATGCTTGCTCGTTCGTTGGTGAGGATAGTATAGTGTGTGTTTTATGCTTGCTCGTTCGTTGGTGAGGATAGTATATAATATGTTTTTTTCTCATCCCGATTTTGTGGATGGTATGTTTGTGTGTTTTATGCTTGCTCGTTCGTTGGTGAGGATAGTATAGTGTGTGTTTTATGCTTGCTCGTTCGTTGGTGAGGATAGTATAGTGTGTGTTTTATGCTTGCTCGTTCGTTGGTGAGGATAGTATATAATATGTTTTTTTCTCATCCCGATTGTGTGAATGGTATGTTTGTGTGTTTTATGCTTGCTTGTTCGTTGGTGAGGATAGTATAGTGTGTGTTTTATGCTTGCTCGTTCGTTGGTGAGGATAGTATAGTGTGTGTTTTATGCTTGCTCGTTCGTTGGTGAGGATAGTATATAATATGTTTTTTCTCATCCCGATTGTGTGGATGGTATGTTTGTGTGTTTTATGCTTGCTCGTTCGTTGGTGAGGATAGTATATTGTGTGTGTGTTTTATGCTTGCTCGTTCGTTGGTGTGGATAGTACATTGTGTGTGTTTTATGCTTGCTCGTTCGTTGGTGAGGATAGTATATTGTGTGTGTTTTATGCTTGCTCGTTCGTTGGTGTGGATAGTATATGGGTGTGTGTTTTTCTTCTCTTCCTTCGTTGGTGTGATAGTATAATGTGTGTGTGTTTTATGCTTGCTCGTTCGTTGGTGAGGATAGTATAATGTGTGTTTTATGCTTACTCGTTCGTTGGTGAGGATAGTAAATTGTATGTGAAGTGAGTGTAAGGGATGTTTTCGTTCACGTCCGTGCTCCACGGACATAAATCAGAGCGTTCGTCATTCGCGCCATTCAACACTGAATAGTCAGCCATGGTAAGTAACTGGGAACGAATGCTCAGATTGCAGGAGGTGGTGGACACACTAGCTATGGTAGAGGAAATGTTAGTCAGAATGCAGTTTGGGGCATATAGTCCGCATAGATTGACTATGGAGATAAATAATTTAAAGAGAGGAAAGGAGATCTTAAATGAAATGATTAGGATTGAAAAGGATGAAAAAGAAGATATAGAAGACAAAAGAAGGATGAGAGAATGGAAAGAAAAGATTGAAAAGGAAGAAGAAAATGAAAAAAGGAAGAAACAGGAAAAGGAGGAGGAGAAGGAAAAACAGGAGGAGGAAAAGAATGAGAAGAAGACAAAAAAAAAAAAAAAAAAAAGTGTAGGACAGAAAATAAGAAGTTGGTGGAGGAAAAGAAGAACTTAGAAGAAGACAAAGAAGAAAACCAAAGGCCCTTTTCAGGGCCACTTCCAATGCCTCGAAAAGATCTTAATTTTCATTTGGTCTCCACCCTAAACGAATATATATAAAACCCTTCCTCTACTGAAAAACACGAACGCTCTTGATTCGTGTTTGTCTATAGCCCTCTCTCAGGTAGCCTGACGTCACAGTACTTCTCTTTTTGCTACATTGTTACCAGTGTGACGTCATGCCACCTGTCGCTTATCGCTCTACAAACCCACAGTCTACTAGTAGCCGCTCTACAAAATTTCCATTGACGCTATACAGGCCCAGGGTGTTCTAGTCCCTCTACCCAATTTTCCATTGACGCTATACAGGCCCAGGGTGAGATTTTATTTCTTGACGCTATACTGGCCCAGGGGGGGTATGTAATGCTAATTCCCATTGACGCTACGGTAACCCCATATACTACTCTTATTTTTAAATTTCATACTTCATAATGTTGATTAAAATTTCAGGTCCTATCTACCGTTTTCGACGATAAAACGAGCGATATATCAAAGTTTCCGTTACTAATTTTGATCGCGAGTTTCTTAAAGTTCAATAAGGGGGATCGACCGCTCCGGTGGCCTAGTGGTTAGAGCGTCCGCCTCGGATGCGGGAGGTCGTGGGTTCGATCCCCGGTCGAGTCATACCAAAGACATACAAAAATGGTACTAACAGCTGCCTCGCTTGGCGCTCAGCATTAAGAGGTTAGTGTTAGGACTGGTCGGCCTGGTGTCAGGATAATGTGACTGGATGGGACATCATGCTACATGTCTGCGGCATGATGCCCCAGTGCTAGACATCACTATAAACTGGCACACTGCAGACATTGTAGCGCTATGACTGAAAAATTGTTAAAGCTACGTTAAAAATCATAATCACATAATCACACCACAATAAGGGGGATCAATTTTTGGGGTATTTTCTGGTTTAAAAAATGGGATCCACGCCTGACCCCGCATTATAAGCGAGTTGGCGAGTTATCAGGGCGCGAGTTATCGAGGGAGTGGTGTACTTGTTAAAATCACATATGCAAACATAATCCTCTGTTTGAACATTTTTAGTGTATTTTTAAGAGTTACCACTATTAAGCTCAATGATTCAGTTTAATCAGATATCAACTGATGCTACGATACCGCACACTGTCAAAGTACTAAATTGAAATATGTTATGATACATAGGCATATTCATGATGAAAATAACATTTTGGGATATTTGAAGTGCACACTGCCAGAACTGTGCCTTACTGATTCACTATAGGTATAATGTCAGCCTATATGATGTACTGAATGTCAACTTTTGATCCCAAACATTCTAAAATATATGGACACTTGTTCATGTCAGATATGTAATCATGTTAAGATCAGTTGTACTTAGTTAAATTCAAATAATCTGTTAGAATATTTCTTATGCAATTTTAAGAGTGTCAGTTAACAAATATTATTAGTCATTAATAATGCATAAACCAATATGGATCATTAGAATTCCCATAATATCATATAGGCCACAATTCTGCACTACACCAATCAATATCTTAACGACACAGAACAATACAATGGAATGAATTTTGTGTTCAACTTACATCATTCTGCTGTTTTCTTACACGCAAGGGTGAATATACCTGGGGGAAAATATATTTTATCCCTTTGACCTGTATTTCATTCTCTGACAGCTTAAAATGATTTTGCAGAGAACTTGAGCAGGTTCTAGTATAAAGTTTTCATCTCCGTCCTCTCACTAAATACCCTATAACTATGTTTATAAAACAGTTACTGAAAGCTATACAAGCAGGAATTCACCCAATCATAAACGCATAAACGAACTGTTTTGGACCCCTAATAAATAGTTTGAATAACCTAAAGGCACAATACAAAATAGAATTTTGTCTTTGTGCGTTTTAAATGAAGGTCTCATTTTGACTTACAATGATTTTTTCTCTGACAAAATTTGACAAATATCCATCATTGGAGCTTGTATATGGTGTAGAAATATATACATGCTGATATCATTTAATACCATTCCCAATAAATATTATATATGTGCATTTTGGGGGGAAATTTTCTTTATTTTATTTTTTAAATTTTATTTAAACTTTTAAAATAAAAATTAATTTTTTATTTTTAATTTTATTCTTATATTTTCAAAGTCAGTATACATAACATATTAAAATTTCATGTTTATATCATTAATAATAAAAGATTTAATACCAATTTAAACTTTACTAAAATACTGCACTGACAGGCCATATAACACAATTAATTTTACTATATATTCTCTACATTTGTTTCTCAGTACTGAACTTTCAACTGTTTGACAATCAATACAAATCATATGTTAATCTAAAATAAAATTTTCACGGTGAAGTTCTTGTCAAAGGTTCACTGGGATTTTGTTGAAAGGCCTGACTGTAAACAAATCAACGTGCAATGGAACACAGATTTCAATTTCGGATCATCACCAAATCCTTATTAGTCACTGTACACTGTCGCCGAAACACACACACAGACCACTACACCATAAGCTCATATTCTAAAGAATAAACAATTGCCTTTAAATCCATACCAAAAATGACTAAATCTACTTCTTGTATCACCACCAAACGGAGACAGGAAAAACTGCACTAAAAATAGACTGGGACTACATTCGTGGGTACTGAACTGGAATTATTAATTGTTTCCTGCTTCCTGACGTGCCCAATTTTTAGTCGAACTTTAATATTTGCATGCCACACCTATTTCAACTTCATACACGAAGCCTTTTGGAATTTCCTTGCAAACAAGACATGTGACAGTTGTCAGAAAGTGTGAAGTGCTGGTGTTCCACAGGGTGCATGTGATGTGATTTAGATTTTTAACGTAGCTTTAACACTTTTTCAGTCATATCGCTACGATGTCTGCAGTGTGCCAGTTTATAGTGATGTCTAGCACTGGGGCATCATGCCGCAGACATGTGGCATGATGTCCCACCCAGTCATATTATCCTGACACCAGGCCGACCAGTACTAACATTAACCTCTTAATGCTGAGCGCCAAGCGAGGTAGCTGTTAGTACCATTTTTTAAAGTCTTTGGTATGACTTGGCCGGGGATCGAACCCACAACCTTCCGCATCCGAGGTGGATGCTCTAACCACTAGGCCACCGGAGCGGTCCACAGGGTGCAAGTTGTGGTCCAAGTGTTCTTGAGAAACCAAAACTAAATTTGCTATATCTTCCTTAATTATAGGAATTTTTCAATGTATTAAAAACCTAATTGTAATACATGATAAGGCCTGTCTGAAAATATGTTTGAAATTTAAAATATTGATAACATTAAATTGTAATGGAAATTTAAATAAACATTTAAATTTTAAAAACTAAATTTTATTGAAAAATTGAGTTTTCATACAAATTATAAAATTTTTATTTGACAAATTTTAGAGAGCAAAGTTGACTAATGAATGGTATTTAAAACAAATGGCAGTTTGGGTCTGTACAACTGATAACATTTTTCCCAGGGGTACTGAAGCATGATAACTCGCAGTGATTTTGGCAGCAAATTGCAATATGCCTGTCCAGATGCATAGTGGTATACACACTAATGAAATAATGACAGGTGCTATGTTCCACATTTATTGTGTCAGTACTTAGGCAGTTGTTTGTATAACTAATAGCATCCTCAAATTTAAAGTTTTGATGGGACCAAGCCCATGTTTTATAGCCAAAATGCATTTCATTTCAGTTTCAATAACTACAAAAGGCGACCATGTTATAGGAAAACAGTTTCAGCGAGGTTCTACCTTAATATACTATAAAATATACACTGTCTGCCACATATTAGAATGTGTACATGTTACTTTATTTTCTCCTAAACCTTTAAAAGAATTAAGAATTGAAGAAATATTTAAGATTGGAAGGGTCAATAAAGAAAACTGATTGTTGTACAAAAGTACGACAGCTATATGTGGGTCTGGGTGTGGGTGCATGAGTGTGTGTGTGTGTGTGTGTGTGTGTGTGTGTGTGTGTGTGTTTATATGTCCTTCAACTAATAACACTTCAAACCAGTTGTCAACTCAGACAGATGTTCCAAAGGAAGGTCTCCTCTACACAAACATCACGATCATCATAGATAACTGCACAGCAACCAATTTCAACAATGGATATTAACAAGATTCTAACAAGTATTTTATCAGAACTGAAAACCATAAAACAAAATCATTCCAAACTTAACCAAGGAACATTGGAAGCAAAATTGTTTTGTGTCAGTAAATATTTAGAAGGTTACATATAAAGGATATGTTTAAAATATTGTATGCTATGGAAAGGCCAATTTTATTTTTACAGGAGTATGAATAATAATAATAATAATAATAATAATAACAATGACTTCATTTCAAGAAGAAACTCATTTCGTCAACCGACCAATCTTCCATGAAGCCTTCTTCATGGCATTTGTATAAATATATACATATATAATGCACAATTTTTACAAGATGAGGTGTCTTCAGACAACACATGCTATTAAAAACTCTACAATTGATCTACTGCTAAATAAAATATGTAAATGGCTTCAAGGATAAGTACGTACAGGATTCATACAAATAGTAGTAGCGAACATGTAAAACATTATGGGTTGAGTACATGATAACAATGTTTCAAAGAATAGTAGTACTGAATCAAACAAAATCATACAAATTATTTTTTCTGTAGATGTTGATTAAAAAGCTTTTTGAAAGCTTGTCAGCTGGCTTTATATAATGTGGTATGGAATTTCATAGTTTGGCTCCAGAAAAAGCAATACTCTTCTTATAAAACTATGAATTTGGTTTAGGTAAATATAACTTGTTGTTTGAGATGGATCTTAATTCATACATATGTACATTTTCAACAAATATAAGATTACATTTAAGAATACCAGGAGCCAAACCATGTAAGGATTTATAGACTAGTAAAATCTTTTGAATCTGAGTTCTCTGCTGAAATGGAAGCCATTTTAGGGCTTTTAAAAATATTTGTTGATGGTGTATAAAAATCAGCATCAAGAATAACTCAAGCTGTTCTATTTTGAAATTTCAGTAATCTTTCCTGATTTTCTGTACCACTATTACCCCAGAGAGAACAACGGTATTCTAGGTGTGGCATGATATATGCATTGTAGAGTATCTTTCTCTATCCTTGAGGGAGATAAG
>JAECUM010052250.1:0-18379 GCA_016617855.1 Megalonaias nervosa | reverse complement strand
TGAAATTCTGTATCACAACTGTATGGTGACGACGAGTCAACTGAAATTGTGTTGTCAAGTTTATCTCTGATGGTTTGTACTTTGTCACGGAAGAAATTTGCAAACAGGTCCGGAAGGTTGACTAGAGAGAAGGTAGCTGGAAGTGGTGTACATTTGTTCCTTGACATTAGCTTGTTAGTAATCTCAAATAGCTCTTTGCAGCTGGAACTTTCCGTGATCTTAGTACTGTAGTGGGCTGATTTCGCTGCATGGACCATGTTTGTGACATTCTTCTTAGCGGCATCATAGATCTGCTTATGAATAGTGAGTCTGGTGGAAAGCCAAAGCCTCTCAACTTTACGGCGGTCTCTTTTAGCAGTGCGAAGCTGGTCCCTAACACTGCTATACCACGGAGAACACTTTTGAATTGATACTCTACACTTGGTTGATGGGGCATGTTTGTCAAACAATGAACGCAGGCAGTTATCGAGTTGTTCTGCTGTAGGAGGTAAGCTAGTTGTTAGGTTTGCTTGGATGTCATGCATTAGTTGGGTTCTGTTTATCATACGGAGGTTTCTCTTAGCAGCAAATAAAGGTGGAGGGTTAGGGACTGATACGTCAAGATGGCATATAATGCAGAGGTGATCTGATGCAAGTTCGTGGGACACCAGGGAGGACTGTAGAATATTATCATCAGGTCTGTAAAGAATCTAGTCTAAAATGTGACCATGTTTATGGGTGGGTTGGCTAACTGACTGTTTGAGGTTGAAAACGTGAATGAAATCCAGGAGTTTTGATGTGCATGGGTTTCCAGGACAGTCAAAGTGAAAGTTGAAATCTCCAAGAATAATCAGGTTGCCACCTATCGAATTTCCATACTCCAGGAGATTCGGAAACTGCTCCAAAAAGAGAGATTCTGTCAGCTTGTTTTTTCTACTATGAGGAGGGCGGTAGAGGCAGAAAAAAATGGATTGACCTTTGTTCCAGTGTGAGTGTAGTTTGGACTAGTTCAAACGATGTGTGGTAGAAATTGAAGGTTGTAGTGTAGTTAAGACGGTTGATCATGGAGTTCTTTGCGATGACAGCAATTCCACCTCCGCGAGAGTGGCGGGGGAACGACTTGATGGAGTAACCGGTGGGTGTTAGATCTGCGCACTTGGGTTCATCGCCTGATGTTTTTAGCCATATTTCTGTCAGGAAAAAGACGTCGATATTCTCATCGTTGATAAAATTAACTATTTCTGTGATCTTTTCCAATGGTTCAACTGATTGGGCATTGAATAATGCGATGCGCATTATCGTTTGATGATTTATTAGCACGGTTATGTCGGTAACACGCAACATCAACACGATTTAATGGTGCTTCCCAGGGCTTTAATTGGTTTTTAGAATGAAGTCGTATATCAAGCCGCGTACCAGGCCCACAGAAATTGTATCCGGTAATGTGTTTTTCACCAGAGCATTTACTCTATTGTATTCCTGGTAACTTTGTTAATGCAGCCTATCTATCAGCGCCGATCTTTTTAAGCTGGAGCTTTTAGTTCCACCAATATATGTAAACTTCTTTGCTCCACATCGAACACAAGTTCCAGTAATCACTGCTAGTCCATTACGTGTTTAAACTCGATTTAATTTTGCGGTACGTGTTTCTTGCTTGACATCGCTCGCAGTATGCAGACACAATTGTATTGTATACTGTATTATTCAATGTCATCACGGAAAAGGAAATTCATAGATCCATTCAGAAGAAACAAAGACCTTTCCATCATTTACTTTTCCGCGGAGCAAAGCACCTTAACTATCCAAACATGGTGATATATTTCCTAACTCAGTTCATGCACTAATCATTGGACCCGCTGGATCAGGAAAAACTCGACTGTTATGAATTTGATTTGACGATGGCTGAAGTGGGATCTCTTGTACGCGATTACGCTGTCGGATGATGTTATGATGTTTAAAAGAGTTTCAAAAGCGTGCAGTGACAAGAGTAGCAAGGCCACAGCCGATTTCATTTGCACCATCGATGAAGATCCCACCAATGAAGATTTGGATGCATAAAAGCAATACTGTACTGTACGATGATGTGATGCTTGACCAAGTCAATCCTTCGCAAAAATTTGGGATGAATTTCGTCACATTTGCGCGAATCACAACGAGCCCTATAGTATGTTCACTATTGACTCTGACTAGAATTTGCGTTCGCGGTTGTAAATATCGTGCGGGTCTGGACACAAACTCGTCAGAAAAGAAAATTTAACAATCATAACAATGTCTGCCAGTAATGTCATAGAAGAGTATGAAAATGACGCCGGAAAGCCGCTCGTGAGAGCCAGTAGTTGATTCATAATGTTATTGCGGGTTCAAAAAGTGTCAAAGATATGTAAAGTCGCGATAAATTGGATGAGAAGACCTCACGGTAGATCTTTAAGAAACATTTGTGCCTCTGGTTAAACCTCAAAAGAGATTGCTGAACCTGCTGAAGGTATTAAAAAGGCAACAAAAGCAATAGTAAAACATGTGTCAGCGCTAGCAGAAACAGAAGGAGAACCGGATCGGATTCGTAAAATAGGTAAGTGAAACTAGGATATCAAAAACCAATGAAAGCATCTGCAGAGACTATTACACACTTGCCAGCGTACACTGTAGGTGTAGAGGTCCAAGAAGAGGAGGAAGAAGCAACCACACTGTGCACCAGTTAAAGTTACCACGTGCTGAAATATTGTCAGAGCCTGGCCGTCAACAAATCGAAATGGATCCTGTAGCGTTTGCAACGAATATTCCAAACGATTGGAAATATTATGCCAAGGTAAATTATAAGGTTTGTTCCAAAAAGACAGCAGATGACAACTGTGCCAAGTCGGTATATCGGGAAAGGTTTATTACTGGTAAGGCAATAGGTAAAGAGCGAGAGAAATTTGAAAATGAAGTGAAAAAAATATCAAAAACCTTAAGCTTGGAGAAAATACACCGAGAAAGAATACCAGGAAGAACTCCAATTTTTCACATAACGAAGAACAGCAGAAGCGGATGGAGCACTAAACAAAACGTACACACAGCACGAAGACCATATAAAAAGTGGTCAGAGCAACAACCTCTATGTCGCACAGAGGAAGAACAGACTGCATAAAAGAACAGGTAAAAAGGTGGCGCCTGCCTCAACCAGAGAAAGGAGAAGGCCTTGGTGGACTATCTGACCCTAACGACCTCGCTGATTGATTAGAACACTTGTGGGATCAAAATGCATGCGGCAAACAATGTACCAGAAGTCATTAAAGTGACCACATCGATTTCCCAGCAGTTGCTTACCAATGACATTAGAGACAGAAAACATATCGCACTTTTATGCATGAACTTGTTGAAGATATCAGTTATGTATACGACGAACGATCTTCGTACAACGATGATGAGTTCTGAGGCGATTAAAACACCTGGGTTTTACGTGAAATCTACGCTGTGATGCAACATATAGTTATAAATACAACCCAGAGCGTTTCATCAACGAAACCAAAATTGAGTGTGACTTTTTCTATATCTGTAATCGCTGGGGATTCACATTCGAGAGCTCACTTATGTCGCTGCTAGTTTATTACAGTTGGCCTAATATATGATCACAACTGTTTTGTGGTATGACCGCAAACAACTCACTTGTGTTTACATCTAAACGCGGAACAACTTGATAAATAGTAGAACTACCTACAGGCACGAATGATATTACCTCGATCAATGATAAGGTCCGACGAACAATTTCGGGGTTTATGGGCAAAGACTATAACATATTTAGACGTGAACATGAGTCTACACTCAGCTCCGTCATCACAGCTGAATCACCGCAATATTTGGTTCATATTGGACAGTTGTTATTTAGAAACGTTCTTGGTTAGCCCGAAGATAGTTTCGAAAAGGAACAATCTTTTCCTGCATTACATACAGTGACTGGATACCATATCGCGTCTAGCATAGAATTACCTCAACGATGCAGATAAATTTAACGTGTGACACCTTCAGTGATAGTTATGAAAGTAGGTCTGTAGTTTTCCAGAGTTATATACTATTTGGGTTTTCACCAGCTGTGGAATCAGATGACTGAATATCAATTACGCCTGAGGTACCAGTGTATCTTATATGTAATAATAATCGGCTGACATTCGTTTTACCATAATGGATCAAGACGGGCACGATGTAGATCTTTGATGTGAAACAATTACGAGACAACTGTACATTAGAAATCCACCTGCTATTTACTAAAATGACAGCCATACTTGGACACGTGAAACCCGTGCGCTCTGTTAACAAGAGAAAACCCGTTTACGTGACATATTTTGGAACTGACTCCTGCGACACTGTTCGTGGATTATTTTCATGCGCACCAAAGGTGCTCGCGGGATTGTCATCAGGCGCTGCACCAAGTTGCAATACTTGTAATTGATAGCTTCACAAACGTTGCTGTGGATCGGATGAAAAAAACTGGGGTCACAAATGACTCAATCGCTTCGAGAAAAACTACAACGATTAGTGACTCGACAACAAAATACGGTTACCCTACCATCAACAGAAACTATGCCGACCGCGGTTGGATAAATTATTAGTGAAGCCGTTCAACAACGACAGTCTGATTCGGTGATTGCAAATCTATCCATGGGAAGTGGATTATAATTGTCTCGAAAAAGGTATTAGACGAAGCTCATAATGTATAAACATTTGACATGGGCGCGCATTGTGTTGGTGGATCGAAGCAAAAGAGCCTTTCAGCATTATTCATACCCGGCCAGGAACCCCAAGCAATCTTGGACTCGCCAGATACAGCGATGATTACGCGAGATCAGCTGATTCAACAATGATGTTGATCAAGGACACATCTGAGAATGTTAATTCTCAACTGTATTCAATCAGGTGATTTCAAAAGCATGCAAGCAACACCAAGGTGTAGTCCTTGTCCCTAACAGCACTTTAACAATGAATCCACTCAGCCTCACGGACAACTTCGTGGACCCTAATTAAGATTTTCATGCTCAGTTCCCCTCAGTTATATATTTGGATTTGGCTTCGCGAGGGAATTTGTTTGGGGAAACATATAGTCACATTGACCCCTTAGAACGACTCTAGCGTCGCAATCTGGTATGGTGCAGCTGCTCATGATAGTAGAGTTTTATTCGAAACATTAACATTGTGGAAGCCTGCATTATCCCCTTCACTTTCTGAAGAATCAAGTTTGTTTTCATTTATGCACTCGGAAACCACGTCAACGTTGTCGTTTCTCGCACATACCACAGACGCTAACCCTCTAGCTGATATTGTGGGACAGTTTAATAGCAAATAAGTACCCAACATGGCCTTACCACACCAAAATATGTGTTTGTGGCGTTTCAACTTGCAAATCGAGACAATGTCCAAACTGAAAGTAAAATGACATTTTTTAACTTAGAAGTGATTGAGGTTTCTTTGAGGTTAAACAGACATCAGGAACCTTCTAAAGAAATTAGACCTAGCTTGGAAACCAATTATACTGCAGGTGCATATTAAAATCTCTGGTTGTATATTGGACGGCATTAAAACACTGACACCTGTTCGCAGATTTCCCAACATGATTTCGTGACACTGTACCAGTTTTATTACTTTTCGTTGGAACACCTGAAGTTGTTCAATCACTTCGTTGTTGACATGTATTTTTGTTCTCAGGTAGATAAAGCTGGTGGTGGTTATCGATTTTATGCTGCGATTCTTTCTGACAAGACTCTGTTGATAGAGGACGTTGGTGGCCCCATGAGGGTCCTCGATACTAATGTGGAATACATAAATGATCGTGTTGCATTGTTAATTAATAATGTCCAATCATGGAGTGAAGACTGGCCATAGTGACATTTAACTTGGAAAATTAAAAAATGCAATAAAAAACAATTGTAAGGTCACACTGAAAGCTTTCTTGGCAAAATTAAGTGAAAATGTTCCCATGTGGTTGACCCAAACAACTCGCACAAAAACACCTTGGTAGTATTAAAGTTATCCAAATCAGAGGTGACACAAATACAAAAGACCGGTGAAATATTCCCATTCCTTGCAGCGATTCCAGCGTTGTTATCAGCAGCGGCTTCAGCAGTTGCATAAGCTGTGGTGTTAGGGGCTGTCGGAACTTCATCCGGGATGTCGTTTAAAAAGGTGGTTGGCGGTCGTATATGAATAAAAAGGGAAAATACTTCCATTACCAAGAACAATACGCAGAAAATCGCGCGTCCATTGACCAGTCTTGATTTACTCGCGATGGCAAGACCAATTAAGCATCTCCGTTGTGTCTTTATGCGAAATGAACTTGCATTCAATAGTGCCAGGCACACGTGAAACAGGTGTTATCAACCTGGATTTGATAACAGGACCTGGCACTCATTCGGTCGCATACGTGGTAAAACCTTAGCATCGTTTGTATTTTGATTCATATGAACTTGTGCCGCCAGTGGAAGTTGTTGATTATTTAAAGAAAGGCACTAGCGCCCATGGCGGAGGATCTGGACGACATCCACTGTTTTATTCGAATATTACAGTACAAACTCGGTTGATGGGCCAATAAGCGATTATCTTTTTGATGAAGCGTTACATGCACTTGAACGTTCACAAACTCCGCAAGCACATGTAGATTCCAAATTAAGTACGTTAAATATTATACAAATGGCCATTAATATATACGGACATTACTCAGCCCGACGACACGGTACTGATGTAGATCTGAGCAGGTCTGCCACCATAGCAGATTTGACAGAGTATACTAGACATGTTGTTATTGGCATTGACCCAGGTGAGCATGTGATGTTTTGGAGATCAAACTAGTAAACTTTAAACGTTTAATGTTGAAATTCAAGGTATTATTTTCAGGCTCAAGGCGCTGTCGCAAAGAATCATCTGAAACGGTGAAATCAGAGACGCTGCTTTGTCGATTGCTTTTATATAAGAGTGGATAACATATCTCAAATGTGCCGGCACCACCACGTGTAGTAACTTTCTGGAGCCAAATTATTGGAATATCAACCAAAGAAGAAACTAATTTGAAAGGCAACATTAACAAATGGCCGACTTGTTTTCGATTCTTACGCAACTGGTTATGATGAACCTAAAGCTCACATTTTAAAGGTGAGCGAGTCCGGATCATACTTGCTTGTCAAAACCGAAAGAAAGTTCGTGGGGTCGAATGAGAATGTTCATAAATGATGAGCGGTATCTTGCTTTTTGATTTTTACCACTGGTGTTACAAATTAGCATGCTCGACAGTGCGGTTATAAATTCTTACACAGTCGCATTATCAGTGTCATTAGTTACCCAGGATGAAATTCGGTTCTAAACACTCATCATTTAATTTGACTAATTGTTAAACGTCTTCGGTGTTTATGTTTAAGATTTGTTATTACCTATATATGATGGATTCTAACCGACCTCGTGTTGGATCAACTGATAGCGGATGCTACAATTGATAACAATTTCGTTCAACTTCTCGATAAATATCTTCATCAAATTGATGTTACCAACCCATCGTATTAATTTTGTTTAGGTCAAGTAGAAATTGGTCGTTGGAACCATCCTGATGTGCCACAACCAACAAGAGGCCAACTTGGAATCATCGCACAGGCAAACGCCCAAAAGTTCACTACACCACCAGATGTCAAAATACTCAGGGATTGTTTCTATAACGGCGAAGTGATAGTTTCCACTATATCCACCCCGGTCACGTTCGCCAATGAATACTTTACAGCAACATTGAACGAAGTGAGACAAAAAGAAAGGTTTCGACTGTTATTTAACACTTATTCGTATAACCTTTATTGGCAAAAATGATAGTTAGATGCAAAAGGTACAAGAGTAATCGGGGTGTTTCAAATGAAAAGTGTCCTAGACCTCCAGAACGCACAATCGCCGGAAATTAAAATATTCCCTGGTAAGATAATTTCTATGATTGTATGACAGTTGTACCAGTGAAAAAGGGTAATTGGCTAGAAATGCGTGTGCATATTGCACCTGGACGTGGTGGGTATGGACAGGGTCTGTCAATCAGTGCAATTGTACTACGCGATTGTATCATTAATATGAGAAGTATGCTGGACTTCACTGTTATCGACGTGAAAAAATAATCGAAGTGGAGCACCAGTTCCGAGATGAAATCACCAAGAGAACCGTGGTATTCGTAAAATACAAACTCGCGTGTCTGGAAGTAAATGCTAATTGTGGGATTGCCGCAACAACAACTGTTGGTCTTGGTTCGACTGGAATCGCAACCACGACGACCAATACAGGTGCACCAATTGAAATCATTGTCGGGGCTATACTGATAGTAACTAGTGTCTCTGGTTGTGCAAGCAAATTAATTTCGATGTGATTTTATTCACGAATACGTGTTTACTCAGAAATGCTTGCATAGGCACAAAGTAGTCTCAACACGATTAGCAGTTGTATTCAGTGGCTATCGAGGATAAAATAATTAGCATGGCCTATTTCGAGACTTTTTTGGCAGTAATGGAAAATCACCGACAACTCCGAGCAAAGATAAGTAACCTCGCAGAAGATTTACAGACAATAAAAGTCGAGTAAAACAATCTTCACTTTCGGGGACTAATAATCCACAGGTTGCACATAGTATGTGGCGTGCTTGCCAAAATGGGCACAGGTCATATGGGGTACAGGCTGTGACGTATATCAGGAATACAAATACAAGAAAATAGTCAAAACGGCATAATGACGCTACTTATGAAAAGAAGGGATGCAAAGGAATACAAATTTGTTATAAAAAAGAATAACCTTTAGTCTGAAATGTACAAAAATTGCCTATTTAACCATCTTAAAAACTACAACGTAATGATTTTCTTTAGATCTTTTAACAAGAACATTTTTCAGCATCAAAATGAATAAAGTTTTAATGTCAATGTATGAGAACTGAAACGTAACTGCACAGCTTCGTTGATATGTAAGTACTCTGTAATCACAGTGAAAACACATATCGATCCTTTTCGTAGAATCGGTAACATTTTTTATTTGATCGTATTAATTTTTTTGTGAAGTTGAGAATCAATTACTAACAGACTAAAAATAAAACAAAAAAATTGTATATTCCACATCAGTACATCTACACACTATAAAATATTCCACATCAGTACATCTACACACTGTAAAAGAAGTACTCCTTTTATAGTGTGTAGATGTACTGATGTGGAATATACAATTTGTTTTATTTTTAGTCTGTTAGTAATTGATTCTCAACTTCACAAAAAGAATTAATACAATCAAATAAAAAATGTTATCACTACTACTTTTACTACTACTACTACTACTACTACTACCACTACTACTACTACTACTACTAATAATAATAATAATAATAATAATATTAAATGAGTATACCTAGTGCGATCCTGTCTGAGGTAGCTTCCCTGTTGATCCAAAAAGACACCCAGGATAAAACTACGAGGAGGCAGCACGGAACGTAAACATTAATCAAGAAATACCCCATGTGGCGCCTCAGTTTGAAATGGACATACAGGATTGTATGCATCGCTAAAAAAAAGTGGTTCGAAATTATTTATAATTTAATAGGCAGACAAATAGAAAATGAGCCTTACCGTATAAATTGATATGATATACAGTTCTCAGAAAGAAAAGTAAAACGTACTGGGTAAATATTAGGTAACAAAATAATAGCGGTCTTACGTCGATGGAATAGACTTGTCCGTGTATTTAGGAATGTGCAAAGCTCTCTTGCGGATTGCATGGAGTCAATTAACTCATAAAGGAGTGAAGAAATGAGCAGTTGTTTCAGCAAGTTTTCAAATTCAACTGTTCATATAACGTAATCAATAAAGGCCTATATGTCACATAGCAGGGGGCGTGGGTCTGAATCTCGTTCAGAGGCAAACTTTTGAAGTAAAGAAATGAATAAATTAGGCAACTACTTTTAGTATCAGTGATAATTCAATTAAAAATATATTTCTTCGAGATTCATTCACGTAAGTGGTACTTGTTTGGAACAAATTCTGATAAAGTCACTCTGGATATGTCCAAATACATACATAAATGTTCCTGTAAGTCCTAATGCTTGTTTAGTCCATGTAATAGACATTTTTCCTTCTTATGATTTTTTTTTTCAATGAGCAAGCTTTAGTTGTGTCGAGAAAACCTCTATATCCTGGGTCCACCATAATTTAATATCTACTTAAACAAATAATCTGTTGTCTTCTTACAAGATTGTAATCAATTAGCAAAACTTTGTAATAAAATCAAAGTCGTATTCGCTCATTAGGGATGTTGCAAAGACCTCACCCATATACATATCTCTCTCTCTCTCTCTCTCTCTCTCTCTCTCTCTCTCTCTCTCTATATATATATATATATATATATATATATATATATATATATATACATACATACACATTATATATATGCTACTTGATCAAATGTCTCCATTCATCGTTTTTTGAACGTGCTTTATAAACCTTGTCATTATGCATTATGCTATTAATGTCAATCGCCTCATTTCCGGATATATTCAAACAACTCCATATAATTTCCTTATACGTGTGGCTGCATAATCAATGGAAAGCCTCGGGAAATTGAACCGAGAAATGGATTATGTACAAAAATCAGTTTCAAATCCAGCAATTATTCTGATAAAAAGATCCAAGAAGCTATTCTAAGCTAACGCGATATGCGAGGACAATTGAGAATATTAATATAATTTAAAATACAGGATAAATTTACTGTATCAAATAGCTCCTTCATGTGCGGAACGTTGTAGTTACGATCGCGTGTAGGTTGGAGATGAAAACAATCGATCAGAGAGTACTTTACGGCAACTCGCTCTTTGCAAGTAACCCACTCGTGTCGATCTTGACCCTTTAACATCTAGTAGTGTGTGTGTGTGTGAGAGAGAGAGAGAGAGAGAGAGAGAGAGAGAGAGAGAGAGAGAGAGACCTTAACGAAATTTCAACATTTTTTTTTATTTTTTGTTAAAGAACTTTGCTTTAGGTAACTAGCAAACTTCAAATTATTTACAGATTAAAGTATGTCAATGCCATCCAGTTAAAGGATGTACGGTATGACCCTTTTCTCGTCATGCTTTGCAATTTACTGGTATCGACATTTTGAGGGAATGTGGTTAAAATAACAACTTTGGAAGAAAAAATTAAGGATTTTACATGTTTACCTTTGTTTTCTTTTATGTACTGAAATTTTAACATCTTCGCCTGTTCTACTCTCGACGTATATACAATTAATTGAAAAGTTTATCTTCTTAAAGTTTTATGTAATTCTGCATTTTTACGTTTTTTTAACTTTACCTTAAGCTAATACCATATAGCCAATATTGTGCTGAGGTGACGTAAACGCTATATATATATATATATATATATATATATATATATATATATATATATATATATATATATATAATTTGAGAAATGTACATACATACATACATGCATTATGTGGTATTTTACGTAGATAAGTGTCAGGCAACTGGATTCCAAAGAAATTCTGAGGCATAAATAGAGGAAAATAAAACACAAAAAGAGAATATTTTAAATTTGCATTTTGTTTTAATTTAGATAATAATTAAAAAGTTCAATTACCTGAAAAGATGGCTGATCTCTACACGCAGTACATACTGGTTAGCAGGTGTAGAAATTAGCGGTCACTGGTCGCGTTGAGGAAGAAGTTTGTGCATGTGTGTGTGTGTGTGTGTGTGTGTGTGTGATTTTTACAGCCCTATCCCAAATGTAATAAATCTAGTTGATGGTATTGTGTGTGTGTGTGGGTGTGTGTGTGTGTGTGTGTGTGATAGATTTGTACAGCAGTATTATAAATGCATTAAATCTAGTTGATGGTAATATATGTGTGTTTGTGTTTTAGATTTATACAGCCTATCCCAAATGTGTTAAATCTAGTTGATGGTATTGTGTGTGTGTGTGTGTGTGTGTCTATAGATCATATATTTGTACAGCCCATCATAAATGTATTAAATCTAGCTACCGGTATTATATGTGCTTCGTTTGTGCATACTGATAAAGTTATAAGAGAATGATGAACTCGACAGATTTTTTTTTTTTTAAATACCATATACTATACACAAGTTCTTTTCAATTTATGGACACTTTGCATGTTTGAAATATAGCTTTTGAGTGTAATAATAATAATAATAATAATAATAATAATAATAATAATAATAATAATAATAACTACAACAGCAACAATAATAATAATAATAATAATAATAAGAAGAAGAAGAAGAAGAAGAAGAATAACAATAATAATAATGACAACAACGACAGTTATAATAATCATACAGAGAGGAATTAAAAAAAAGAAGAAACATGATGCATCCAGGCACAAGTGACTATGAACAGCGAAATAAACATGGTAAACGTTAAGTAGTATATCAGAACTTGCCTCCCTTTATCAAGTCAGTAGAATTCGACACCGGATAGCCCATCAGATCAAATTGGGACAGCATCATGTCAAATGCCATCTCAACGGGATCCATCTGTCGCCACAGGTACACGACATCTTTCTTCGAGTAAGCGACTGGAAAATATTATGTATATATGGAAGTAAATAACCTATATACTTTAGTGTTTTAATAAAATTAATGGGCTTTTATTTGGTGCAGAATATTTCAGCAAAAAAAAAAAAAAAAACCCACAGAGGAACCTACTTTGAATCCGAAAGCAGTTACTGACGTTTTAACATCCCGAAAAATGGCCTTTCATTAAAACATGCGATTATTTTCTTTAGTTAGGTGGTGTATTCAACCGTTTGATAATGCACGGTTTTGTCATGATCGCACATCCCCAACTGATATATACTTTCAATAAAATACATTTACAGAGTAAAGTAATAACGCTGTCTTGCTCATATAATTTTGGTGAGAAAGGCACGAAATTTTAAAGTGTATTTGCGAGCGTGAACCGCCGAACTCCCAGCAAATGCACAGATGTTGCGGACAAGAACCGAATATTACAGTCGGATCCTATTATAGATGTCTAATTTCAATAAACTATGTCATTGACCAATACATGCACTTACTAGCCAGCACACCGTTTTGACTGACCATCACCCAGTTATCTTCTGATCAACATCTCCATTTACTAACTAAACCACAGTTTGTCTGACCAACACCCACACATGACAACCAACACGCCATTCGATTGACCAGCACCCATACATTCCACTGAAGGGGGATTTAACAATGAGGCTATAATGTACCGATTTGATAATGACCATATAACCTCAAATGGAACTAAACAAAAGACTGACTGACCCACACCCACCCTAGCACACACAAAAGGTAGGATTAAAGGAAGATGGTAAACTACAAACCAAACATCTTATAAGCCAACTACCACCACTACCACCGATGTAATCCGTATAATCCTAGACGTTTTATTTGTAACCACATACACTCCATGTACGATACACGACAACAATGTATATCAGTTTTGGTTGCTGTAAGAAAACAAATGTGGCTCCTCAATCGATAAGAGATTGCACTACTAGCTAGTTACGTGAATTTCAAAAGAATCATTTTCATATTTAGCCGCTAAATTTGTAAGACGCGTTTTAGAGCTCATTAGAATCAGTTCGAGTATCAAAACCTTTTTCCGAGTTTGATATTAGGAAGTATGTTTTACAGATACCAATTGTCAGTGCACGACAATAGGACGTTCCTATCGTGAAGTTTCGAGTTTTTGTGGTTATGACATAATTCTTTTTTAACACATACAAACACTGCAGTATATTTTTACAAAGTAAGAATCCAGTGTATTTGGAAGCGAAAATGGGTATTAAGTCAGTAAGCGTAATAAATCTCAGCTAGCCAAAACGTAAACCATAAATTTTTAACAAAGTGAAGAACCAGACTTGCCTCATACAGAAGTCATTTTGGATATTTTGCAACACAAATTCTGGCAATGTATTTCGAAAACACAATAGGTGACAGGTCAATGAGCTTATCAAATCGAGGGCGGCAAAACGTAAACAGTAATTGTATAGCAAAACGAAGAACCAAACATGCCGTACAAGGCACTGACATTGAATATTTTGTTACACACTTTCTGCTAATGTTTATCAAAGCCACAACGTGTAACAGGTCAGTGAGGACATAAAATCAAAGGCTGCAAAACGTAAAGAGTTCAGTTGTAACAAAGCAAAGAGCACAGTTTGTCTCGTACGGTATTTATATTGACAGTACACTGTTCATTGCCACTGGTTGTTATTTAAAAACAATTTTCGTTGTTGCTGGTTTAAAAGGCACTTTCAACACATTATGACTATAGTATACCGCTAAAATTGGAGCAAAATGTTTTAGCTGATGATACACCGAGGCAGCCGACCCTTAGTTGACCTGGTGAACATTTAACATGAGACGCTTAGATTACTATTATGAAATTCTAACAACCGAGTTAGTGCTTGTCACTTTTGTTGTACGAGTATTTTTTTCCAAGAGATGTATTCAGAATCATAACATAGCCTTCTCTCCCTTCATTAGATTTAAGGATCCAACAATTTGTCCTTTGTTCGTCGACTCATTCATTCAACTTCATCATCCAGCCATTTATTTATATCTAAAACTGATTGAATGGACCATATTTACTTTCCCTTTTCTCGCCAGCTACGGACAAAAAATATTCTCATACACGCTTCATGTTCTATAACCCAAGTGTTACATCATTTTGCAGCTGAGACTATTTAGAAAAGTACGCAGCGTGCAACCTAAAGTATCTTGTACTTTTATTTTCTCAGACGTTATTTTGGATATAACCACCATTTTAAGTTAAACGCATGTAAAGCACTGATTAATTCACATTAACTTGAATACCCCAGACCGTAATAACATTATGTCTTTCTTTTTTTCATTGAATGTTATGTCATTGTATTGTTGTTATCATTTGTGCTTCATATCCAGTTTGATTGTTTCTTACTTAAATCATTGACACAGGGGTAAATCCAAATAGTAAAAAGGGCAGATTACATATACCATGTCACAATATTGTACGGTCAATAAGATTTCTACCCAGTAGAAAGTAGATTTATTTTATCCGTCCATTTTTATCCCTATCCCAATTAAAATCTCCAGGTAGGTTCTAACTGTGCTGTAAACAGGTTCCAGAAGTAAGGACATATGAAGCTATATTTTGTCAAGACCAGATGCAAGTAAATAAATAAAAATGATATATTCTTTTTGTTCATTTCCAAACTCAGACAATGCCAAAACCTTACAGTACAACGAAAGCTTTTCCCTAACGAGTTCTGGCCCAGTCTGAAATGCATGCAAACTAAATCTCGATTCTCCTTAGCAGAGGTAAAATTTCACTCTGCGTATCGAATCTAGAGCGACAAGAAACATTTGTAACAAACTGAGTCAAACAGACATTGCATAGTTTACAACACACTTCCTGTCGATATTTATCGAAGCGACAATATGCAGCCGTTCAGTGAGCGAATGATATCCAAGACCACAGTAACAGTGTTAGGAATATTAAATCCCATTGGTTCCATATAGCACTGAAATTTGATATGTTGTAACATACTTCTTGGATTATAAAAGCAAGCTAGTACATATTCTTACATATGAGGTTGTTCTTCTCTTCATCCTGTTTAATGTCTGCAGAAGGCTATAGTGCCCCTCAATGTTTAATTCTCAGGTGTTGGTGAGAAGAGGTGGACATTTAAATAGTGCGTTGGTCAGTGATGTAGGTGATGGTCAGGAAAGGTAACATTATATCATTATCGTTCTCTTTATGCCTAGAAGTGCCGTACTAATGTTAAACCTATAGAATGGACTAAAGGTAAATGTTTTATATTTCATTCACAGCTGAAACAAATTTCCGCACCGTCAATTGCTTTGTTCTACTATTCTCCTTGCAATGTATCAACGATAGTATGCAAGTATATATGTGTGTATAGTGCGTGTGAATTCATACCTTTTTCAGTGCTGATACTATGTGTATGTGTGAGCACTCCTAGTCTTCATCCTTTTACTCCATCTGTGATAGCATGCAAGTTTGTGTGTAGAAAGTGTATGTGTGTGTGAAAATTCCCAACATCTTCATGGGTGATACTATATTTGTGTATGTTTGAATAATCCTACCCTTTTTCTCCTTTCACGTTAGTTCTAGTATTGTAAGTAGTATAAGAGTTGTAGGAGTAGCAGTTTGGTTTGTAATGTGCTTGGTTCTATTTCGCCGCCTTCGTTCAGCCCTATCTGCTAGTGTAGGTGCTGGTCAGTACGTATGAGCGCTGGTCAGTAGATGGTGGCACTGGTCAGTAAATGTGGAGTGTTGGTCATTAAAATGGTTGATATTTTATAATTACATATTCCCTTGAGTCCATAGGGTCCTTTAAGAAACCATTTTTATAGAATCAGTGTCAGAGCTCTACAGCCATTTTAAGACATAAATTTTTGTCTCAGTCTTAGATTCCCCTTGAGGTTAGTTGGTGCGGATGCTGGTCTGTAGGTACCATGCGTGCTGATACGCCCGCCAGCGTGTTGGTTAGTAAATGTAGGAGCTGATCAGTCAAACGGCGTGTTGGCTAGTAAATGTACTTGTTGGTCCGTAGATCACTGGGTTCTGGTCAGTCAGAATGGAATGTTGATTAGTAAGTGTGTATGTCATTTAATAACATTGCCAATCTCCTTTAACTCATAGTGTCATTTCTTCAAAACATTATGGGTACAAAGGGAATTGTTTAATTTTAACATTGCAATTCCCCTGGTACTGCTAGCATCAGTTTTGTCTACATGTATACTAAGGAAAATATTATGTTAAATTTTAAAAATTATTATTTTTCTTGTACTCGCAATAGCTTTGTTTCAAACAAATACGAGTGCAAAGGGAAAGTAATTTTAAGGACTAATGCTAAATTTCATTAGTACTCCAAGTGTCATATTAATATTATACCTATGGAATAATGTTACATTACCCTTCTGCGGCAAGTGTCGTATTTCAAAATAGAGTTTTTATGTTAATTTTCCTTGATATTAACTGTGCAATGAAATAACATGCATTAACGAATTTAAATGTTGATTTATTAATTCACGTATGAAAAGAATCCCTGCAATTTTTTGCAGGTTTTATCGAATAGGACAAGTTATCAAATTTAATATTAAGATTATTCAAACACTTCGCTATGAAGAGGTATAAATTAGTCATTTGATGGTGATTAATAGACAAATTGTCATACGGATATGTCTGCATTGCAACTCGAAGATCTCGTAGTCGTTACAAAGTCAATTTACAAGACCAATCTTGAAACAAAATCGATAAAAGCAGAGAATATGCGGCAGATAAAGTTTGATTTAAAACAGCATACAAAGATTCAACATATAAAGAAGCTGGTTTGAATTTAACGAAATTAATTATAAAATGTGAGAAATCTGAAGACACACACAGGTTTTAAAGAAACGAAACAAAGTTGCAAATTGGGGAAAATTAATGACCCTGTTGTAGATGAATGTCTTGCTCTCTTGTCAATAATGCTTAAAACGCCTCTTCAAGCTCAGCATTATGGTCTGGATGCTTTTATACCGTCTTATATCACTACAAGAGAACAGTATTAAGACCTCGTTAAACCGATCCCCAAAAGTACAGTTTCTTCCATATATATATATCTCTCAATTGTGGAAACAAAGTAAGTGTAACATAACAAGAACTACACCATAATGAATAGAAAGAAATGTCAAATGAGCAATCTACCTACACATTAAATAAGCAAGAAAGAAAAATAGTTCCGTAATAATGGTCAATATTAGTCACGTGTATAACTAATGAAAGGCAGACATTGTTAAAATGCAAACATACGAAAATTCAACGATGATTAAAAATAAATTCGGACAGTGATATGATCTCTTAAAAGATGGCTGAGCTCAGAAATAAGAAAATCGAAGAGGAGGGAAATAGTTATACAAAAGGAAACTTACGAATTTCTTGTAGAAAAGTATTAAATGCTTTTCAACTTACTCACATAAATTATATACATATGTGGTTGGAAATCTTTAAATAGAATTCTGAAGACTATAATATGAAAGTAGTACAATCTAAATCAAACCAGAAACGGTATGAATTTTTGTCAAAGTATGTTTTCCTAACAGAAAAGTCGATGTCAATCATGTAGTTGGCTAGTCGTATGCATTATTAAAATATAATGTGATGATAAAAACGACGGATTCAAATATATCTTGGCTGTTGTATGAATGTTGTTCTCTAACTAGCTGGCATGGTGTTTCGACTTTATGGTCTTAAACTAAGTAAAAGAAAATAGCAAAACCAAAAGGTTTTGTAAAATGTAACATGTATTTCCCTAGAATACAAAGTGAAAATTTAAAAGGAACTTACCGAATTGAGAATTAAATCCGAAACAGCCCTAAAAGTTGTTTCCT
>JAECUM010052249.1:2500-20448 GCA_016617855.1 Megalonaias nervosa | reverse complement strand
TGAGAAGTGGTGTGTGTGTGTGTGTGTGTGTGTGTGTGTGTGTGTGTGTGTGATAAATGATTGTCATGGACAAATGTGCTATAGACCTTAATTGCACAGCTGGGACTGCACGAAGTTCCTCAATAAATGTATTAAAGATGTTTGTTGCTATCTGCAAACACCCTAGGAGGGTAACAAGCATGACCTCGGATTCAACCACCACATCACCCTAAGAGGGTAACAAGCATGACCTCAGGTTCAACCACCTTCTTAGTCAAAATCATCAACAGGAACTTGTGACCCCTACGTTTGTTGTTTAGAACATTGGAAAGTTTGCGAGACTTGAGAAGTGATTCATGACCCTTAGGTTAGCATTTTCAGCGGGAATAAATTATTAGTTAATGCACAGACTGACAGACCGACTAGGTATTAATACGACAGCACTAGGCGGACATATTATCCCAGAAAGCACCTTTTGATTGGTCAGTTTCTTATCCTCGATGAGCCACTTGAGAATGCTGCTAATTTAGAATAAACATTATGTGGAGATCCTTGAGAACTGGATCTGGTTTAAGAGTTTTACCATTTCCCACTCAGATTTTCTTCCCATGCCAGGTGTTTGCTGTTGGCCTGAAAATCTCCTAATTACCTTATAAAATATAAGAACTTTGTATATATTGGTATTAGGACAGGGGAAAATATTACCTAAGGGCTATTTGCATCTATCTGCAATAATTTTCAATCAACATTTTCGGACATGAAACTTTTTAAATGAAAGTCAACACCTGTAGTGCGGAGAACAACAGTCAGTGAAATGTACTGAGCTCAGCAGGAGCCTTTTAGTGTTGATTGTATAATTTGCCATATCTGAGATAATGGCAACATTAGATTATTGTTTATTTACTTCTAGTGGTCATAGACCAAAAGAGCTTATGTCTGTTTTCCTTCGTCCGTCGCCGGTTAGCACACAAGTTATCGCAGCTCTTCCTAAGCTATTGGGAGGATTGCCATGAAGTTTTATCAACACATTCATTCTAATGTCTAGTTATTCCTAAATGAAAATAGTGATGTTCGTATAACCAATATGGCCGTCGCAGCGGTCGTCTTGAAAACGGAATGGATGGTTATATTAACATAGGCTTTTCACTTAAAAGAAAACATTCTAAAATGTCTGGTTGGTTCTAAATGAAAATGGTGCTAATGTGAGATCCAATATGGCCGCCACGACAGCCATTCTGAAAATCCTGCCAATGCTACTCCTTCTACATGGATATTCATATCAACATGGGGTTGTCGCTGATTGACTTCTTATGATGTCTAGCTGGTCCTAAAAGTCGCGTCGATTTGACATCCTATATCTTGTTATCACAACTCTACCTGAACATAAGCTCTTATTGAAGTGGGGTTTATACGGGAAGATTTCTTATGATATCCGTTGGTCTTAAATGAAAATGGTACCGATCCGAAGTCTAATATGACCACTACACAGCGATGATCTTGAAACTCTTGTTTTCGCGACTACTTATGAGTGGATGTTTAGTTGGTCTTAAATGACAATGGTGCCGACCTAACATCCATTATGGCTGTCATATCAGCCATCTTGAAAACCTTGTTATTGCTATTCCTGAATGAAAAGTCATATCTTGAAAATATTGTTATCTCTACTCCTCGCAAATGGGTGTCATATCGACATGGGGTTTTCACCAGTAAACGTCTATTGATATCTAGTTGATCCTAAATGAAAATGGTGCCAGTCGTACATTTAACACTACTACTCTCCCTTAATGGATGACTACTGTGACACGAGTTCTTCACCAAAAGACTTCTAATGATGTCTATTTTGACCCAAAGAAAACAGTGACAAGATGACATCCATTATGTACACTACATCAGCTAATTTCAAAATCTTGTTATCGCTGAAGGATATAGAAATGGTTTCAGCACTCGACACGTAATTGGAAGAAATGGTCTTATCTTAAATTCCTGGAAAAATCTTTTTGCCCAGTAAAGCGTCAGTATCCTAGAGGGACTTTTGGTTGTTGGGGATTTTGCTGGCTCTACTACCTAATAGGATGGCAGTCGGGAGTGGTAGTCCTGCTAGTATTATAATCATTTATGGTCGGCTAACATCAGTGAAGGCAGGGATTTCTTTTAGAGTGCGGGGGATTTTGTCTGGGATACCTGCAGAACTGCAGTCAATATGCGAAGATGAAATATAACAAAAATACTAGTCGAAGCAGGCCAAATCGTGTGTGGGGCAAGAAAATATACGTTATATGCTAGAATTCCGGAGGAAACAAAATGGAAAAGACTTTCAACAAGACGGTTTATATATAAATTTCGGTACAATTATCACATTTATTATATAAACAATGCCTGTTGATAGAGGAAACCCTTGGCTATATAGCCACGATATCATACATGTTTATTAAAGTCTCATGATATGAGTGGTTTTGTGTGGACTTGGGCGGTCAGTGCTCTGACCCTACGTTTGCAGTCAAATTAGCAAAATTTTCACTGAATAGCGGGACAGATTCCATTAAATGTCAAACGAAACACCTTCTCAATAAAATCAAACACCCTCCCCTTCCCGAAAACTCCTTGATGTGACCATGTACAAAATTTATATATGACGAATTTTAAAAAATTAAGAATTACTAGCAAAATTTATCAATAAATTATCAGTTTAAAAACCAGTGTATACAATCAACAAATAACTTTAACGTTTGCATAAACAATGTCACTGTTTAACTTTTAACAAATGTTGAACACCCATTCATACAGATGCTAAAGCTACACTGACACTTTTTAAGTCTTATATACGGTAATTGAACGTGGTCAACAAGGTCACATGACATCTGTCATGGTAACCGCGTGCATACATCTGTGTACTTGTCGTCGTTTAGTCCAGTAGGACTCCTTAAATGGTATAACAAATAATAATAATAATAATAATAAAAATAAAAATATTATTATTATTATTATTATTATTATTATTATTAACAAAATATATCTGCTGTGAAATGTATATTCATTTCATATATCAATTATAGACAAACAAATCGAACGTTTTGGGTTTTTTTTAAATTGCTGTTTGGTTGTAGATTTAAAGTTAAATATACCATGAAACAATGTGTACAAGATAGAAATATACGGTAGAAGTAAACTTCATATCAATAGCATTGAAAAATTGAGAGTATAGAAAGTCCAACTTCAAAGTAGCGCTTTAACGACCTCATATTTTGACCGTACCGTGAGTCATTTTTAAGTCCATTTCAAAGACCGTCAAATTAGAATTGCTAACTTCTTGTGTCCTAAAGTTGACAAGGCAGGCCACTGTGTCAGCCAAGTTTTCTAAAAAGTAGCTAATGTGATTAATAGGAGTTTCATCATGGCATTTTCTCTAAACATAACGGACTTATTTCCTGAATCAGAAATCCATACAAAGGCATATTCTTGAAATTAAGTCTCTTAAAAAGGAACTATGGCAAGCCGAGAACAACTTGACCTAAGGTTTTTACATTATTGTATGGCTTCCTTCTCGTTTCGAAATTTCTGGCGTCAATACAATTAATAACGTTGCAGCAACTTGAGAATATGTTAGGAATATTGCAGTTGAGGGTATACAGTGAAAGTACGGAAATGGCACATACATGTCATTTCAAGGCCCTATCGACTAGCCTCGTGTAGGTTGGCCTCAGCTCAAGCAGAACTGTACTATAGACCATGGAAATCTCAATCAGGCCAGAGGTTCGTTACCACTTCGGAGACGGATCAGGTCAAGTGTTGGGTTTTTCTTTTCCAAAATTTCAAAAGGCCCCTGACTTTCCGCCAAAGGGCACCAAAGCAAAAGTCTATGTGTCTGTTTACTCAAAGTGTGCATAATAACCAATAAAAGTTTGCAAGAATAAAACGATGATCAAATTTCAAGTTGAGAAATGACTGTACGTTTGTGTGTACGTTTTCTTTTTTTAAGGTGGGGAGGGGGTCCGTAAATTTGAGAAAACACCCTCCCTGATCCAGCTTGGTAAGTTAGGCATAAGTGTTATGTAACCTCTCTCTCTCTCTCTCTCTCTCTCTCTCTCACACACACACACACACACACACATTGAGAAATAAACATGAAGAAGAGAGTGAATACACTGGATTCGTAGAATTCTCTGTCTAATTTAACTCTCCAGAAGTGATCATAAATTTGCTACTACTACATGAGCTATATTTTGAGACACTTTTAGTCAAATTTTTTTCATAAAAATGACCTTTTGATAGCTACGTCAAGCATATACATTCTTAGACAAATATCCTCAAGTATAGTTCAACAGGGTTGAACAGGTTTATCTTCCCATATTTCTGGAATGATACCAAACCAACTTAAAAACGATAATTACAGATCTTAACTTCACAAGAGCTTGATTTATTTGAGTAAAGTTCCGCAAGGTGTTTATGGGTATAACTTTCTTTGGATGTTTTTCAAAGAGTTTTAATCGATAAAAGGGGTGAGCTAGTTAAAGCATAACTTGGTACCAGTTTTACCCACCATGCCTTGCAAAAGGATCCCTCAGTTGCTTGCAAATATGTAGCAGTTTGAACAGGATTTCCCGCATCTGCCTTCGTCTGCTTAAAGCTATACTTCTAACTGAAATGATAATTAATTTACTTGCTCAGAATAAGAAAGGTCTTATGATATCAAGGTTTGTAATTTTTGTTTATTTGGTGAAGTGCTTGTTCAGAAATCTGAAATACATGTACCTGTATTGTCCTGTTGAACTAGACTATACTATACTTAAAAAATTGCATGGATAAAATAATCCACGACATATTTCAGGGACAGTACTTTTGACCAATATATCCGAAATTCACACGAAAGACGCAAAATAGCATTCCCACTGCATGCCCGAAAGATCAAGTCACAAAAAATCTGCGATGATGGTCACCCCTAGCACAAATATTCGTCTTGGACCCTTTCAAGCCCCCATAACCTAAAGTGATATGCTTTAACATCTTTGACCTTGCTATCTTACAGATCTTATTTTACAGGTACTCGTAAAACCGTTGATTCTAATAATGGTGGAACTAGTTAGCTTTCCAGGAGTTATCAGTCAAAGCTCACAAATACGAGACAATTCCTTTTTCCCCGTCAACACCAACACCTCAATCCTGTTGAAAGTTTTCCGAATATACTTACTTCAGTGTTCTCAAATATAATTGGCATTAATAGTGAATTGATCTATCTACCATTGTCGTTGCAGATAGAGTTTACTATTACGCTTTGTTGTGAATGGCTCTCAGACATGAAAATGAAAATGAACTAATTGAATTGTCCTTCGATCTATCGGTCTCTCTGTCACATGACCTATCTGTTCTCTTACTTCTGAGTTAACAAGAGGCATAAATTTAAAGATTAACTGTAAGTTTAATATTTTCTGTTCATTCGCTTCTCAGAATTTACATAATGAAATCAATCCGAGTGTGTATCTGCTTCTAATTGTTTCTCTTGATTTATATACTCGGCTTATACATATAACTTAAGTTGATCATGAAGAAACTAACCTGTATTAAGGGGAGAAAAACAACTCTCTTGTCCCCAACCCCCCCCCAACCCAGTAAGAACAACAAAAGAAAATATAAAAATATAACAACAAACAACTGCATCGTAAAAACGGAAGGATCTAATTATTGTCAAAATGCCCAAAAATATCATTAGTTGAGATATTGTCTGCATAAACAGGACATTAACTATTTTAATGGCTACTTTACAGGTTTTTATAATAGTATCATAAGCCTTTTTCAGTTTCTTCATATAATTTACGGTACTTCTAATAAAGTATTCTTGATCATTCCAAAATTTGGAAAATTAAAGTAGCAATTAAATAACGTTTGCCAATGTGGTTGCACAAGGAGCCAGGGAAATTAATATGGTCTAAATATAAATTTAATAGCAAAACATAAGCGTATAAATTTAAGAAAATTCTCCATCTTTTATGATCCAACACAACTAAACGAGGAAAACGGATATTTTATCCCTGTGGGTACGGGGACACAAGACTTTGAACAGCTGTTGACAAAATGTAAAATGAAAATTAAAAAAGTACAATTTAAACATCTTTGAGATTTTACCAGATTGCCTGACGTATAGTACAGTTTTTCTGAAAAGATACGAAATTAACCATTAGAATTCATCTTGGAATAAACAAGACCAGCAAACAGCATGGTATCTATCAAAATATGTTTGTATTACTGATACAACAACAGACTTTATAATACGGACCAGTTAAGAACATGTTAAGATAAAATTATATCAGTACTCAGAATGAGTTCTGGGACAAGTAATATCCTGTCAGATCAGTATAGACAGGCCTGTCAGTTGTCAAGTAATAATCCGTCAGATCAGTATAGACAGTCCTTTCAGTCATCGAGTAATACCATGCCAGATAAGAATAAACAGGCCTTTCAGACGTAAAGAAATATCCTGTGAGATCAGTAGAGACAGGCCTTTCAGACGTCAAGAAATATCCTGTCAGATCAGTATATAGACAGGTCTTTTCAGTCGTCAAGTAATATCCTGTCAGATCAGTGTAGACAGGCATTTCAGACGTCAAGTAATAATCTGTCAGATCAGTATAGACAGGCCTTTTGAGTCAAGTAATATCCTGTCAGCTTAGTATAGACAGGCCTTTCAGACATCAAGTAATATCCTGTCCGATCATTACAGCCAAGCTTTTCAGAGATGAAGTAGTATTTTGTCAGATCATTATAGCCAAGTCTTGCAGATGTCAAGTAGTATTTTGTCAGCTCAGTATAGACAGTCCTTTCAGACGTCAAGTAGTACTTTGTCAGCTCAGTATTGACAGTCCTTTCAGACGTCAAATAGTATTTTGTCAGCTCAGTATAGACAGTCCTTTCAGACGTCAAGTAGTATTTTGTCAGATCATTATAGCCAAGCCTTGCAGATGTCAAGTAGTATTTTCTCAGCTCATTATAGACAGTCCTTTCAGACGTCAAGTAGTATTTTCTCAGCTCAGTATAGACAGTCCTTTCAGACGTCAAGTAGTACTTTGTCAGCTCAGTATAGACGGTCCTTTCAGACGTCAGGTAGTATTTGTCAGCTTAGTATAGATGGTCCTTTCAGACGTCAAGTAGTATTTTGTCAGCTCAGTATAGACGGTCCTTTCAGACGTCAGGTAGTATTTGTCATCTTAGTATAGACCGTCCTTTCAGACGTCAAAAAGAAGACTAAGCTTGTTATTTTGTTATATGAAACTGAAATACTTTTGTCCACTCTAATTTAAATTCACCTTAGAGTTTGATCAGCCGAAGATATTTTACTGGTTATCTTCATCATTTTGAATTGGTTACTCAGCATGGTGAATTTGCATTTGATTCCAAAAACAATAAACTCGATTTTCATACTAGTTCAGATAGATAAAATAATACTAGAAAAGTTAAGTATGTACTTTGCGTGTCATACTTAAAACACGGATTACATGTTTTCAAACGAGCAATAATTCCAATTTTTACTAATTAACTGCGTTTTCTACGTTTTGATTGGATGTAAACGGTCACGTGATACTGATCTGGAATTTTTTTACACATCGATAAATTCCGCGGACTAATTTTGGTTCCCTTTGTCCAGATCATTTGATGTGAAGTTTTATCTATATCAACGCTTTACACCCTAACAACAACAACAAGCTCCCACCCACCCACTCCTGTGATTTCCGATCAAAAATGACAAGCCACAGATTAAAATCGACCATTAGAAGTTAAAACAATGTAATTGCACAGACCTTCCTGCACTCCAACACTCACCCCTTTTGCCGATGAAGGCATATGACAGGCTTTAAAAGCCAATCTTCGGAAATTATTGTATTTCACCTCGACAACATGTTACAGCGGCGGTTATTAAAGGTCAGGGTCATGTCAACAAAGGAATCTCACTAAAAATGGACACGATTTTGCTTTTGAAAGATCGAAATGCGTAGAAAGTAACAACGACGCTGTTATAACAACACGTGCCATACGCAAGCGTAATTTTCGAAAAAAAGGAATATTCCTGGTGTAACCGCAACAACCATATTTTGTATATTAAAATGATGATCATAACAATACATCTCTGGCATGACCCGCTATGACATTCTACCCCGTATCACTATAAAGAATCAATGAATCTTGGCTGGCGAAGATAGGGCTATGTATTCTATCGCAGTTAAGAGGCTAATGAAAGAAAACTTCGACGTACACAAAAGTGAATGTTCTGTTGATTAAATCTGCTGATCTGATGTTAGAAAGGAAGAAAATTGGAATTATAAGGATTAAATGATCATGGTTGGGTATTTATCGATGTGTAAATTTTACCTAATCACTCACAAAGTTTACATAAAGTCCTTCGGACTTCATTTACTTTGTAAGTGATTAGGTAAAATTTACACATCGATAAATACCCAACCATGATCATTTAATCCTATAATATTGTCAAGAGAATGGAAATTAAACATAGAACAATTTGGTTGCAAGAAATACAAAAGTATCGACAGAGAGCACGAGGTCAATGGCACGAAACAGATTTATCACCGTGTTTCTCATCAAATCCTAATTGAAGATTTTTATTTTTGTTCACGCTATTAAATCATCAGTAAAAAGGTGAAATGTAAATCTAAAAGGACATGTCTTTGCTTCGTCGGAACATTATCCATAAACTTAATATAACCACTTTAGCAAGAAGAGCAAGCCGTTACTACCTCCCTTTACTTCCTTTATATATTAAGTTTATTACAGAGAGTTAATTGTAAGTTGAACTACTTGTTTCCAATCCTTTTGCATAATATACATGCTTGTGATCTTGGCAAATAAAACCACCTGTTTATACAAACAAATATCATTTACTTTTCAATGGTACTGACGTATGTGACAGGGTTGAGTTGCACACAGTTTTATGTCGCTACATGCAGTGGTGCCTAGAACACTGCTACATGTAAATGAATAAGAAAGTACATTTTCAGTGGAGCATGAAAAATGCACGCATGTAACTTATTCTTGATGCACGTTCTGGACGTTGTGATTTCAAATGTGAAAGTACCAATACAGTTTCATTACTATATTAAAGTAACTGTCATCACTGTAACGTACGTCTGCGTGGCCATACAGTTATTTTTCATTTTTACTTAGACTGGAATAAGGACGAAGGAAATGTTTGCTTATTCTATATTCAGCTCTAATATTGAAAAAAGGAAATACTTCCCTATTTCTTATTCATGCTGAATAATGAAAACAATATTTATTCCCTATTTGGACCGAATAAGGAAAAAGGAAACAGTTGTTAACTCTTTATTCGGTTTAAACCAGGAAAAAGACATATTTCCTTACTTCTTATTCGATTCAAGTAAGAAACGAGAGAAATAATTCCATGTCTTGTCATTGAACTGAACAAGGATAAAAATAGTTTCCTTTTTTGATTTTTGAACCTTGCAAAGGAAAAATATTTCTGTAGTTATTATTTGATCTAAGCAAAAGACGACATAAACAATTCCTCTTTTTTCTGTTTTGAACAAGGAAATGACTGTCCTCTGCTTATTTCAGATCAACCAGGCAAAAAGAAACAGTTTCTTGTTCCTAATTCAGTCTGAAATTCTTTTGCCCCCTATCCGATCCAAATAAAGGATAAAGGAACTAATAAGGTATAAAGTAGTATTTGCTAATTCCTACCGAGTCAGGAAAAAGGAAATATTTCCTTAATTCTGATTCAGTCTGAAAATATTTTCTTGTACCATAGCCATTCCAAATAAGGAAAAGGAAATGGTTCCTTATTCCTTATTCAGCCTTAAGAAGAAAACTGGAAATATTTATTTATTCCCTATTTGTACCAACAAAAAAAAAAAAAAAAAAAAAAAAAAAAAAAAACGGTTAAGGACGCGTTTCTTTTTGTGGTCTGAACCGAATACGGAATAAGGAACGATTTCGTCTTTCATATTATGTTCCTTATTCAGAATAGAGAAAGGAACTTCTAAGTTTAAAAAATCGTTTCCAATCATTTGACCTTGAATACGTATTTGCCTGTACTGGAAAATGTACTTTGTTTATTAAACGGTACTAACGTAACAAGATCTGAATTTATTTCTTTCGTCTCGTATTCATATCGAATATGGATAAAAGAAATATATATTTCTTTATTCCCGGTTCGAATCATATTAAAGAAAAAGAGAACATTTTCATTTTCGCTATTTAGACCTATTTAGACTGAATTAAAATGAACGAATGAAGTGTTTTCAATTTTCTTATTCAGTACAAATGAAGGTAACAAAAATATTGTTGGGGGGAGTTTTTTTTTATTCAGACTGAATAACGAATAAGAAATTATATATTTTATCCTAGTGAATAAGGAATAAAGGGAAAGGAACCAACTTCACTTTGAATTTCCCACTTGCAATGCAGTGCGTACCTAACATTTTCCAGCCGATCGTTGGATAAATTTTAGTATATCATGTTTTATAACTCTTACGCACGAGTATCGCCCTCAATTTTAATTGCTAACATTCAAAATAAATTTTCTACAAATCAGCATTTAAGTGCCACTTATCACCCCCACCCCAATCCACCCTGCCCCCATTCAAACAAACCTATCGAGTGTCCTTTCACGCATTTTGTTTTACGCTGCTATTTTACACGATTCGGTCGATAGTCCCTACTCCATTAAATACGCCTGTCGAGAAAGTGGACATGAGATCGTCGATAAAAATAGATTATTGCCCGGCACACTGTTCTAATCGCAAAGTACGTGCCAGGTACACGATTCTTTTATTTGGGTCAGCCTTATTTGGATAAAAGAGAGAAAGACAGCCCAATAAAGAATTACTCTTTTAATTCAATACTAATAAACAGCAAACAAATACCCGTATATGATTACAGGGCCGACAAGGGGTGAGGTACAGCCGGGGATATATCCCCGGGGCACGGGCCTATAAGGAGGCCAGGGCCGAACAAAACTTTTTAATTTTATGAAAGAACAATTTTGTTTGAACAAGAACTAGGAGAGGCCCGGGTGTTTCTTCCCCTAGGGCCCGTGATCGCTCTCTACAACCCTGTTTGATTAATAAAATCTACTGCAGATTATGACTATTACTATTTACTATAACCAACTTCAGTGATATAATAAATCTTTCAGTAACAAATAAAACCATGTAGAATGAGTTATTTTATAATCCCATTAATAAAATAATTATCGTGCGAATCGCTTCTACACTGGGTATTTTCAAGTTGTAAGGTTTCTGAAATGCTACCGAGTTAGTTCCTAATGCGTAATTTTAATGTTTCACAATGATACGTTGTATTTAAGACAATTTTCACACAAAGTCATTGAAGGATTTGTTTGTTCAAAGCTCTCTAGAAATTTAATGATAGCAACAGTGTTTCAGTACTCTTTCTTCCTCTTTACCATGAAATTTGGTTTCATTGCGCTGTAGTGATAGCATAATTATATCATTGTACAAAGAAAAAACATGGAAACTCTTGGGAAACATTATATCTGCTCAGCTAAACACATAAAGTATAGCTTTCATGTGCCCAAATTACTGAAGAAAAACACGTTTTGTTCTGTTTAGATCCTTTTGTTATAATGAACCCATCTGTGTTTACATGCACGACAAAGGTCTGAGGGTCATATACCATGTTACGATCAGCAGCCCTGCTACCCGCAGTCTGAGATCAAAGAGGCACACTTATAACAGAGCGAAGAATTCGGTGTTTATTGCCCGAATCGCGCTTTTGGATCGCTGCAGAATTTTCAGGCTCTCTATCTGTTACTTGAAAGCTCTATCTGTTATTTGAAAGCTCAGAAAGCTGTTAAAACGACGGGGGGTGTACGCCATGGCTCCCCCAAGCCTTATCGCAGTTTTATGTCAAATTGATCGCTGCAAGCATTGCTGATAAACATGGAGTAAACCGTGATGGAATACAAGATTCTTTATTAAAGAAGTTTGCGATGCTGTGAGCTATCTAGTGTCAAGTTCTAAAAATTAGTTTAAGAAACTCCACGAATTTAAACAACTCACGAAACATACGTCACGATAAGATGTCAGGAAAAAAGGGAGTGTATTTATATCCCCAAATTCAGTATATAGTATACTCGGTTGTAGTAGTAGAAGAACTCATGAAATAAAAGGAACATTATATCAACGTTTTTTGACTGAATAAAGGCTTTCAACATTCGTGTAGAATATCTGTAAAACGTCCAGACTCACAAAAGGCGATCTCGAACAGTGCCGAAAATGGAAAATCGAAAGACTAGTTAATACCACTGATTGCATAGATTAAACTTGGCTTCTGCGAAAGCTAACCCTAATAAAAAGCAATTAGCTGAAGGATGTCCCACCATAGTGACGTACCTTTGATATTAATGGAATATCACGATGAATTTATACAATTTCAAATGCACATTAAACTCTATTGTTATGTCAACATAAGCATGTTGTTTCAAAAGTTTTGATTTGCTGAAACAGATGTCATTGCCGTGCAGTTTTTGTTCCATTTTTTCTAGCCAGCAGCTCCGTATTGAGTTAGTGTTTTAAATGTCACACAGTTTTACCTTTTTAAAATTTAAATCTGGTCTGATTCAGTGACATTGAAAGCGATCACCACAACTACAGTAGTAGGGGTTGGCACAAAATTTATGTGACTGGTTTAGTTGTGGATTTTAAAAAATTGTCAGATAAATTAATTTTTCTTAATAATTCATTAGTAAGAGAAAACAATATAGTCGCCCAAAATGACGATATTATAATCGGTAATGACCACTTTAACTAGTCGAGCCTATATATTACGATTTGAGTGAACGATCAGCTTTCAGTTTTCCTCCTGCATCTAATATATCAAGAATTTAATATACAATCACATGTATATGAGGCAATCGACATCCTTCCTTTACCAAAAATCTGCTATCGCTAATCCTCCTAAATTACGTGGAGGATTGCCTTGAAACTTTACACAAATATTTATCCCTAAGTTTAGTTGGTTCTAAATGAAAATGGTGCTGCTCATACACCCAGCATGGCCACCACTGTAGTCCTTCTGAAAATATTATCGCTACTATTCCTGAATTGACGGTCATATACATATACGTTTTTCACTAAAAGATTTCTTATGACGTCTAGGTGGTTCCGAATGAAAATGGTGCCGATTTGACATCCAGTATTGTCGCTATGGCAGCCATCTTGAAAATCTTGTTTTAGCTGCTTCTCCAGAATTGATGTCACATCATCATGAGGTTTCCACTAAGACCTTTTTTGATATCTAGTTGATTCTAAATAGAGATGGTACCGATATGACTTTCAGTATTTCCGCCACAGTGGCCATCTTTCAAATCTTCTAATCGCTATTCCTTTTGAATAGATTGTCATATGAACTTGGGCTTTTCACTGAAAGACGTCTCATGATGTCTAGTCGGTTCTAAATGAAAATTGTGCGTATCTGATGTCCAATGTAGCTGCCATAGTGACCATCTTGAAATCGCTACTCCTCCTGAATGGATGGTCGTATCAACAATGGGTTTACACTGAAAGACTTGGCGCTAAAAAAAAAAAAATTTGAATAATCTTTCAACCAATATGACCTCCACGTCAGCTATTGAAATAGGGTTATCACAATTCTTCCTGAGTGGATGGCGTATCAGTATGGGGTTTTAACTAAAGGACTTCTTATGATGTCTAGCAAGTCCATGTTAAGAATGATGCCAATATGACATTCCTGGAAATTCTTTTCGCCCATTAGATCGTAAGTCCCTTCGAGGAACTCTTGTTTTAGAGTTTTGACACCGACTGCGACTCGAAAAATTCCTTAGCAAATTGGACCACTTCACAGAACTGGGATTCACTGTTGTAAAAAAAAGCACACTGCAGATGGATTGACCAATTTCTCATATGGAACTACCACAGAGTTGGAACGATCCAATTGCAAAATAAACATAAGTATCGAACACACAAGTTGATTTGGCAACGGTTTTACACACGTTATTACCTTTCCGTCTGCATTTCTGTCTCAATATTTAAAATGCTTCGTCAAGAGTCTTTAAAAACGTTTTGGGAAACAATATCATTCAAAACAGTGCTTCTCTCTCTCATCGACATCATAGGACTCATTGCAACACACAAGGAATATTTAAAAAAAAACAAAACAACAACAAGTAAATGCACGTGTAATTATGATTGTGTGTGTGTATATATATATATATATATATATATATATATATATATATATATATATATATATATATATATGTGTGTGTGTGTGTGTGTGTGTGTGTGTGTGTGTGTGTGCAAACGCACAAGTTAAATAAAGAACAAATATATAAGGGGAAAACTGCTGACATCCATGCATAATACAACTATATACCGCACTTAAAATTTTTTTTTAGGATATTGATATCATGGAACTTAAGAAATATGACTTTTATAAGCCCGTCCCCTGATATTTACACAGGATTTAGCACACACAACAGATGTGCACACTAATGCTCCCAACATATGCAAGTGGAGAAACACAAGGACAACCCAACTCACATTTACTTTAACGGAAACTGGTCACTTGTTATTCAAAATTCGGAAAAACTGAGAAGCAACAAAAAGAAATTCGCTCAACAGGATTTCATACCTAAACGGAGTGAAAAAAAAAGCAAGAAACCCAAACACAGAAATAAAATAACCAGAGGAAAAGAGAAAAAGCGAAAAAATAATAAGAATAGTCTCATATAAATTCTTTTTCAAAATCCTTTATTTTAAAGGAAAGTACCTAATACATCAATAAAAGGAAAGGACATGGTTTTACAGACAATAGACTGTATACACTAGGAGAGGACAGCTTTAAAGTTCCCCCTAGTTATATATGCTGGGATGGAGCTGCAGGGGCGGGGAGCTACAAATATATGGCTCCTCTGACACCGAATACACTCTCAAAAGTATATTGGTCATTTAGTATGAGAGATACCATATTTGCATCAAAGAAATGATAGTTCGTTTCAAAGTAGAGTCAACGCTAGAGATTCTAATAATGACGTTTGTACAGCCTCTACATGTGCTAATTCAATTGGTTATCGAAGCGCAAAGAGCTAGGAAAGTGGAAAGCAGACCTATCGTTTCTTTTCGATGCGAGTAGAATAGCTTCGACTCTTTGAAAGAGACTCAGAGGTAATCGTTGTGATACTTTTCATACTGGTAATATTTTGGCGGACGAACATCTGGCTAAAAGTCCGAAGAATAGATTTACAAAAACTGTAAGTGTTGAAAATGACACCCGAAAACGTTTCAGCAATCAATGAAATAAGTGTAATTTTAATTTTCAATGTTATTCCTGTAACTTTAGTAATTAAAGCGATTGAAGAAATCGTTCGGTTTCAGTAACCTGAAATCATTGCTTCAGTTGCAGTAAATGATGAGACGTCATTTAGTCACTGTGCAGTCTTTTAAGTTATTATAATGTAATAACAACAATGCGCTTGAGGCCAGTTCAAAATGGTGGTTATGTACATCGGAGATATTTTTGCAGCAAGTGATTTAAAATGTCGAGAATGTTCCGATTGAGTAGACCTATTTGAGCTCGAGCTTAAGCTTTCTATTTTATGTCAACCAACCCGTGCAATCAGATTAAAATCAGATCTCACAGTCCTACGTGTATATCTCCAAGACACAAAAAGTTAATGTTTTGGTGACCTTCAGAATTTCCAGTCCACTTATTTTTAGTATTCTCTCAGAGAAAGCATTGCAAATTCGTGTTAGGCAGAGTTGTCGTTAGCAATTATGCGTTCCAAAATGACATGCGCCACTTTCAGAAATTTGAAAGTGTTTATCCGATTGGTGAATCATAAGGTGAAAAGAAACTGACCTCTTGTTGGTGTACATCAGATCAAGGGCGCCCACAGAAATTTTTACCGGGTGGGGTGGGGTGGACAAACGTGTAGTAATAAGTTTTACGGATGTAGGCCAGAACATGTTTAGAGGTGAAACCTTTTGGCCCTATGTGCAGGCGCCCATGCAACAGGTCTACACGTAGGACTGGAGATCTGATTTTAATCCGATTGTCAAACTTTGACAACGTTATTTGTGCAAGATCGCTTTCGTTTGGGTGGGAATGGAAATTCATTCTCAATCTCAGGTTCTTAGTTTTATATTCTTTGCGCCAGCAAGGGTCCCAATTTAACAAAATTTTCACATTTTTTCATAAAATTAGTTTTTCATTATCTTGCTTATAACAATTATGACTTATGACAGTATCGGCGTCTTTCAATGGAACAGGTTGTAGGTAGGAAACAAACATTAAAGAAATTGTTAAAATTTTACACTTGTGAATTTTCTTTGAATCCTAAAAGATAAAACAAGTCTCTATTTGGAGAGTAAAAGATACCGTCACTGTATTTTAATCCTTGATACCTGTCCGTTTAGTAAAACATTATATATTGCAAACGACACAGAAAAATATTTTTATAATTTCATTGTGAGAAAGAGGATTTTAGAGGTATAAAGTTACCCTTGGACCGGTGACATTTGCAAAACCGACTTAGCTTTTGTGTAGAAATCTCACAAGTAATGATTATCAGTACGACATGTTTAGTTACTATCTCAATATACGCCCCCCACCCCACCCCCCGAATCTTTTTCTTGCAACATCACTTTCTTTGAGAGAGAGAGAGAGAGAGAGAGAGAATTTGTTACATTATTTATATTCTTTTGACATTCTACAATGACACTGAGGGATCAACCATTTAAAATATAAATATACACATGTGCATGATCTTCATTTGATAGATGGGAAATAAATCATTCCGAAATATATTAATAGGTGTTTTGTTGTGCTCGCTCACGTCTGAAAAGTAAACATGGGAACTAGGGCGTAGTCTGGAGATGCGTTTAACGAGTTTCACACACAACCTCTCATCTTTAGAACACGATGTTAATGTGTAATTTTAACTTTAAAATAAATATATAGACGATTACGTTTGGCAAAGTTTCGAGGAAAGTAAACAAACCTGGATTTTTTGTTACAATTTTCCTTCATCACTTCTAGGTGTCTCCGTCATATGAGATCAGCATAAATTTTCTCTGTACATTTACCTAGCTGTATTGCACTGGCAAATATTAATATTTGCTCTTTCAGAGGTTTTTGTTTTGTTAGACGTTGAATTTACCTTCACGTAATTGCGCGAGGAGTCTCTCTCTCTCTCTCTCTCTCTCTCTCTCTCTCTCTCTCTCTCTCTCTCTCTCTCTCTCTCTCTCTCTCCAGATATACATGGTCCCTGCATCCATTAAATCTACGAAGTTTTTTAATGAGACCTATCTTTGCGCATATTCGCCACCGAATTCGCAAGAAGTCTCCAACGCATATACAAGGCCAGTTTTGAGAAGTACAGGAAGTCCACACATCAGTTGTAAATATATGTATCCTATGAAAAGCTAAAAAACCAGACTGATCTCCAGATGGCACTGGTAAAGAGCGCCACAGCCTGCATAGACCATTTGACCCCGGAGTATCCATTTCAGCTGAAATTTAAATCCGTCTTTTGATTAAAATTTACAAAAATATGTGTTGAATTATAAAGCTAATGTGCTATATCCGTTCTCTAGTTCGCCCTATATTTTTGTTGCGAATTCCTTGGAAAGTCAGGTAAAGCAAGAATAATGGTTGGCGCAATATTTTTACAAAAATAAAATTGGTGGCAGGGGCATTTGTAGACAAGCGAGAGTGCCATCTGAGGAGAAGCTTGCTCATAGACATATGTTTACAGAATAACTTGTCAATATTCAAATATTCGCAATTCTTTGGAGAGCAGAAGCGTTGGAAAAAATTCTGCCCTCCATCCCCACCCATTGAACACTAACTCCATACCCGTACCACAGTTGTGGTCGTTGCTTGGGCGGCTGCTACGCCACTGTTGGATAAGCAATATGTACCCGTGTTGTAGTCACTTACCAGCAACTCCACTTCTTCCAGCG
>JAECUM010052248.1:0-20753 GCA_016617855.1 Megalonaias nervosa | reverse complement strand
CATGACTCAATTCTCATACAAAACCAGTTTCCTAGTCTTCTTTGTCTTTCTAGCTGCAGCAGGCAGAATCAGTGAGATACATGCAGTGGTTTTATTTCACTTATGATGACTACTGCCTTTATTGTGAAGAACAGTCTCCCACTTCAAATATGTCAGGGGACGGGAGAAAGGGGGTAAGAGATATAACTCCCTCCAGCTGTTACCTCTTCTCCTAATGTATTATGGTCAGGTAGTGTATTTGAAAAAGAAACCAATTTTTGGAGTAAAATATGTATCTTTGATAATGCTTACCTGATCATAATACAGGTACATCCTCCTAGTCTTCCTAGGTTATATTAGAACCTGTTAGTGCATGCACATTCAACCCAATATTAATGGACATAATGCTGTGATTTGGTGTCAGTCCTTCTTCTAAGGCGAGATTACCCTTGTCTGACTGCCATCTTTGTGGGCAGACAAGTTTTAGTACTTTTGTTGTTAAAAACAAGATTGGGAGGGCTGGATTTGGAAGGAAGAGCTTTTATTCCTAAGGTAGTATGATTGGGTAAGTATGTTTTGCAGAAATATATTTTAATCAAAAAAAATATTTCTCCACTGATTATATGGAGATCATAAATCTGTTAGTTGTTGTTACCATGACTTCAGTTTTCATTGTTGTGAGTAAGAATTTTAAATTGACTTGTTTCTCCATTAAATTATTGCCTTTTGTCTTGGTTTTATTAGCAGACATGCTGTAGGTAGAACATTTATGGTGGCTATATTGTGCTTAGCAGACACACTATAGGTAGAACATTTCTGGTGGTTATACTGTCCTTAGCAAACACACTATAGGTAGAACATTTCTGGTGGTTATACTGTCCTTAGCAGACGCACTATAGGTAGAACATTTCTGGTGGTTATACTGTCCTTACCAGACATTGTTAGCAGTGTTAGGTCTTGTATTAAGGTTTTGCATTAAAGATATATTACATACATTTTATCAAAGACCTGTTTGTTAAAAAGAACCATAAGTGGTTGCTTCAGGATGCTGTAACAGTGAGATAATGAGCAAACAATTTGTGATGTTACTGGGTATTTAGAAATCTGACAAAATTTTGCATTTTGTCACAGAGATAATGCACATGTATGGATGAATTAGTTTCGAAAACATTTATTTATTGAACTTGGCACACAATTAGAACATTCATTAATTACAGGCTATTGTACACATAATTATATGAACTGTTTATGCTGTGAGTGCCAAAACAATTTGAAACAAGCAGCATATATAAGTATGAATTTGTGTCTATCACCTACATTTTCTGTATTTTTCCTGAAAAAGCATTAATAATGTACCTACATATGTTTTATGTTGAAATAAACCATAGATGCACTTCAGTTGCTGTGTCAAGTACTTTTATTATGGAAAGTCTTTTATTTGTAGCAAGTTTACATTTATCATTTTCTTGATAAAGTAAATTGGTATTATTTCATGATGATGAAAATAATAAAATATATAATGTTTTCACTGGAAAGTTTTAGTGTTGATAGAGATATTTTCAGTTTTAATTACTTTGATATGATATCACAATGGCCATCTTTGGGTAACCTGTTTAGGATTTTATTTCCAATTTCCAAGTATACTAACACCTCATTGTTTAAACATTCAATTAATGAATGTTTGCATTAATGAATTTGAACAATTAGTACCTCTTTTTCATTATATGTAATGAATTTTGCTACAGCAAAAGTATTCCAAGCCAGATATTGCCAGCCCTGCCCACTACCCCTCATGCATCCAGTCACCATCTTTGTACATGTACTGTATTGTTTGTTGTGTACACTACACGAAAAACATTAGCCATTTTTGTGAGTTTTGTCTCAAAATATTTTACACTCCATCAAGAGTTCCAATCACTCATCAACACCACCCGCTAGCACTACAGACAAGATATCCAGACAGTTTGTAGGTCTTTATATGAAGGTAGCCATAGTGAAAAAGCATGGACATAGCATGGAGCAATCATCATGTAATTATTGCCTTTAAATTAATGGGAAATTCTTTTTATTTAATGAATTTTCACTTAACAAATGACTTTCAAGGAACACATCACATTCACAAAATGAGGAGTTCTATACATGTTCTCAGATGTTCTTAGATGTCAATGTTTGGAAATGCTCTTACAATTTAAGTTCATCTCAGAACAACAAATATGGTACACCAGAGTTGGCATGTTCCACCACTGTTGTTCTTGTCATTCCTGTTTCATATGAGGTGTCAGTTCTCATCCAATGAATGATGCCTATGAAAGGTGTTCTTGAATGTTGTCCTTGAATGACATTCTTGAATGATGTTCTTGAATGACATTCTTGAATGATGTTCTGGAATGACATTCTTGAATGATGTTCTGGAATGACATTCTTGAATGATGTTTTTGAATGACATTCTTGAATGATGTTCTTGAATGACATTATTGAATGATGTTCTGGAATGACATTCTTGAAATATGTTCTTGAATGACATTCTTGAATGATATTCTTGAACGATATTCATGAATGATGTTCTTGTGTTACGAATATGTAATTGAATTACTTGTGTGTTAGTTTTAAATTTTTTTTTTAATTTTAATTTTGTTTCATTACATTTTATTGTAATGATAATTTTCATTGGATTTGAATCTCTTTTTGGAAAATTAACTTGACCCGATTAGATTCTAACAGTTACTTCAGCACTCTTTTTAGCTCATAGATTTCGTAAACACTAAGTGGAAATGATTGGTTACTACCAAGGTCATTTTCGGCCCACGTGTTAGTTGAGTTTTAAACAGCCTTTCTTTTTTATATATTTCCAGAGTGAGAATTTGATTCTTAGATAGGGCTATTCTAGCTGCGTGATAATTGTCATTTTTTTATTGCGCTGTTCAAGTTAGAAATCTCATAGCCTGTCACGTGTGCCACCATGTGATCTAAAATCGAGGCTTAAAACAGCCATTTTCTACTAGATCTAGTCAGAGTCGAATTCTTGCACCTTGAGGGAACAAGGTGTTTCTATTGTTGTTGCCAAATTGTTTTGAAGTTCATCAATTTTTTGGAATTTAATAATTTATTCTCTAGAAGACTAAACAAGTGTACTTTTTTATAAAAAGTTCTGGGACAAAGAAATTCAGTGGAAATTTATTCTGGAATTCTAAACAGAAACATTATAAACTGTGATTCAATCGAGGATCTGTTGCCGTTAGTACAACAACCTCATCTGACGTCATCGCCTTCCATACTGGAATTTCATCGAGATTCGAACCTGGATTCAACTTAGAACTGTTTAGTTAATGGACTTATATTTTTCAACTTCAGGATTAATTTTTGGATTATATTCACAAACCATAAGTCCTATTTCCCATTTTTACATTGTTTTCTAAGGAAATAAATTATTTTGTTAAAATTTACAAAACTTGTTGACTTCACTCTTTTCTTTTGTTACATTTGTATGAGCCTACACGTAACACTTGAATGATGTTCTTGAATGACATTCTTGAATGATGTTCTTGAATGACATTCTTGAATGATGTTCCTGAATGATGTTCTTGAATGATGTTCTGGAATGACATTCTTGAAATATATTCTTGAATGACATTCTTGAATGATATTCTTCAATGACATTCTTGAATGATGCTCTTGAATGACATTCTTGAATGATGTTCTTGAATGACATTCTTGAATGATATTCTTGAATGATGTTCTTGAATGACATTCTTGAATGATGTTCTTGAATGACATTCTTAATTGACATTCTTAAATGATGTTCTTGAATGATGTTCTTGAATGACATTCTTGAATTATGTTCTTGAATGATGTTCTTGAATGACATTCTTGAATGATGTTCTTGAATGACATTCTTTGTATGATGTTCTTGAATGACATTCTTGAATGATGTTCTTGAATGACATTCTTGAAGGATGTTCTTGAATGACATTCTTCGTATGATGTTCTTGAATGACATTCTTGAATGATGTTCTTGAATGACATTCTTGAAGGATGTTCTTGAATGACATTCTTGAATGATGTTCTTGAATGACATTCTTGAATTATGTTCTGAAATGATGTTCTTGAATGACATTTTTGAATAATGTTCTTGAGTGACATTCTTGTATGATGTTCTTGAGTGACATTCTTGAATGATGTTCTTGAATGACATTTTTTAATGTTATGATATTCTTGAATGATGTTCTTGAATGATATTCTTGAATGATGTTCTTGAATGAAATTCTTGAATGACATTCTTGAATCATTATCTTGAATGATGTTCTTGAATGACATTCTTGAATGATGTTCTTGAATGACATTCTTGAATGATGTTCTTGAATGAAATTCTTATATGTTGTTTCATGAATGATGTTTCATGAATGATATTTTTGAATGGCATTCTTGAATGATAATTTTGATTGCCTATCTTGAATGATGTTCTTGATTGACATTCTTAAATGATGTTTTTTTTTAAGGGTGAGAAGAACCATGACATTGCTATTGTGTCAAAAACTGTCTTGCTCACTATCTTCCATTGTTGCAGGTTCATAAGAAAGTAAAAAGAAATGAGTCTTCTTGGAGACCATTGAAAAAAAGGTGACACATTTTGTTAAGGTGAAATGCCCTTGTGTTTAAGAATCAGCTGTTTTAATTGTAATTTTTGTTATATTGCTATGTGGCACTAATTAATGGTATACCAATTTTCTTTTCCAGATCCTTGTCTAGAGCTAGCAACTCAGTGTTGAAGGCGCAACCACAAACCCTGGATGTAACTGCCTCAGGCTATGTAATTCCACATTATGACTTTGAACAACCTGCTATCCATGAAGGACCACCTGATATTGATGAGGTGAAATTTCTATTTATTAGATAATATGTCTTGTTTTCATATCTGTCTATATATCTTTCTGTTTTTTATCTCTGAACCAATCTATCTAAATATCTATCTTGTAGTCTCTTCTTTGTATGTTTGTATTGATATATATTTGGATGGAAGGATGAATACATGTATTATGTGTGATTCACCTGGATGGATGAGTACTTGTATTATGTGTGATAAGCGAGTCATTTGGATGGATGAATGTATGTATTATGTGTGATTCACCTGGATGGATGAATACATGTATTACGTGTCACATGGATGGATAAATACATGTATTATGTGTGATTCACCTGGATGGATCAATATATGCATTATGTGTCACCTGGATGGATGAATACATGTAATATGTGTGTGTCACCTGGATGGATGAATACATGTAGTACATGTGTGTCACATGGATGAATGAATACTTGTAGTATGTGTGTGTCACATGGATGGATGAATACATGTAGTATGTGTGATTCACCTGGATGGATGAATATATGTGTTATGTGTCACATGGATAGATGAATACATGTTGTATGTGCATTATGCAATGGAAGATCAGGGTCTTTGTTGTTTGCAGTTGGACATTACCTATAAGCTAGTGCCTTATATTAATATTTGAACTCATGTCTATTGGATCAAATTACGCAGACAGTGTTAACATTAATATTTGAACTCTTGTCTGTTGGATCAAATTACAGAGGGAGTGCTTGATATTAATATTTGAACTCTTGTCTATTGGATCAAATTACAGAGGGAGTGCTTGATATTCATATTTGAACCCTTGTCTATTGGATCAAGTTACACAGTGTTTACACTAATATTTGAACTCTTATCTATTGGATCAACTTACACAGGGGGTGCCTTATATTAATATTTGAACTCTTTTCTATTGGATCAAATTACAGAGGGAGTGCTTTATGTTAATATTTGAACTCTTATCTATTAGATCAAGTTACACTGGGGTGCTTTATATTAATATTTGAACTCTTGTCTATTGGATCAAGTTAAACAGGCAGTGCTTTTTACTAATATTGGAACACTTGTCAGTTGGATCAAGTTACACAGGCAGTGCCTCATTTTAATATTTGAACTCATCTCTTGGATCAAGTTACACAGACAATACTTTGTACTAATATTTGAACACTTTATTAGATCAAGTAAAATAGACAGTGCTTTTATATTAATATTTGAACACTTGTCTATTGGATCAAGTTACAAAGATAGTGCTTTCTATTAATATTTGAACACTTGTCTATTGGATAAAGTTACACAGACTACTTTGTACTAATATTTGAACACTTGTCTATTGGATAAAGTTACACAGACAGTACTTTGTACTAATATTTGAACACTTGTCTATTGGATCTAATTACACAGACAGTACTTTGTACTAATATCTGAACTCTTGTTTATTGGATCACATCAGTTTATTTTGCTGAAAATTTATAGTAAATTGCCAAAATGATTTTGCAGACAGGCACCTTATAGCATTTCCACACTTGTTTTAAAAAATCACACTTGTGCAGTCTGGCAACAAGTTGAATAAAGTTTTCTTTCATTTTTTCACAGTCATCTGGACAGCTTCTGATTTCAGGCACTGACTGAAATGTTAATTTTCATGTATGGATTTCAATGGCACCATTTCCTAAAATTATAGATTGTCATTCTTTTTAAAGGTTGAGAGCATTTAGTGGTTGTACCAGTTCCAAAGAAGTTCTCCTTATTATCAAATTGGTTGGTGAAAAGGTTTATCTTCACAGTGATGCTTAATTATTATCCATACTTGAGCTAATTTTCCAGGTTTGATGTGGATGTTCTTAGAAGTGTAATTTTATTGATCTGTACCCATAAGTAACATCATAAAAATACAGTTAATGTATCTTTTCAGTATTGTATGAATATTTCTTTTGTTATTGTGTAAGCACATGGTGCATCAATATAAATATGAATTGTTAATGATGGGAAAACATTAAACAAGTGATTTTACCTGAAGTAATAAAGGCTACATAAGTGACTGAAGTTTTTCTTAAGAGACGGTGATAATTTTGAAAGCTTGCATATTTTGTTCATGTTTTCCAAGTCAAATATGAAAAATATATTTCCCTCAATTTTCACATAATCTGCAGGTTCTGAATGAAATTCATCAGCAGGACATCATAGAGGTATTCTCTTGCCCAGTCTTTAGTCTTCAGTTGGTGTTGACCATCCCCTCAGAATCTACAGAACTGATGACCAAGGCTTCATCCAAAACAATTCAGATGCAATCTGCAAGCTCTTCCTTGCTGAAAAAGACAATTCTTGGACAAGGCTCGGCCTCGACAAAGAAAACTGTCAAGTTTCCCGATGAACCAGTGATATCAGGTAATGCCAAACCTTTACTTCTACAGTTTTGCCATATATTTTGTGGAAATTTAAATTTAGATAAGACACAAGATCCAGAGTCTTTTTTTCTGCAGTTACATTGTGTGCTAGAGCTCTGTCCATTTTTAAGTCCAGTCAGATTTTTCACTGAACTGCTTGATATCACTTTAAGGCACCAAATCCAAGGGTCTTTCTGACTTCTAGTGAAGACATTAGTGTTCATAATGACTTCAATTGAAAAAAGATATAGTGTTTGTAATATTGATGAAATTTTGTTCCACGAATCCTGACCATTCATCGCCAGAACTTAATAGGAGGGGTTGGATGGGGGTGGTGCCAGCTTGGCAGTTGCTGCGCAGTGGATCAGTCACGGTAGCAATAGACATAGAGATGCTTTAAGAACTATTGTTTCAGATCGGCTATTAGTGTTTGGATGACAGACTATGGTCAGGTGGCTAAAAGTTTGGCCAGGATCTTTGGCAAGCTACTGATTGACTTATGTCAGGGTGCACAAGCCTATGGTACTAACACTGCAACATAAATAAGATGTAATTGACATCTTTCTAATTGTAAATTATAATTGGCTCATGGGGTTAGGGTCAAAGGTAGTACCATTTTCATGGAATAAAGCATCCTGGAGTGTATACCTCACTCTGTCATCCTGTATTGGATGCCATCAATTTGCAGGTTGATCTCATTGGCAGATGCTGTTACCCAGCCAGTTTGATTGATCAGGAACAAATTAGTCCCCACTGTCATAAAGCTCAGCTTGACTCCAAAATTGGATCATATTCACCTGTGTAATTTGCACTCACATGTACTTTGTACACACTCCACCCACCCTCTTCCTTCCTTTGTAGTTTAGCAGGCCATAAAGCAAAGTGTAGTTATGGTATAATCCTGCTTCCTTTGTGCATGATCTGTCAACATGTGCTGCTTTCAACTTCTTTTCTAAAACCACTCAACAGATTTGAAGTAAATTTTCATAAACAGCATGCTGTTATCACTCTGCTCAGTGGTGTCAATGGAGTGGTAATGGAATCGATCAAACTGATATCCACCAATGTTTAATTTTCAACTGCTCAAAATAACCACTCTGAATTGATTCAGAATAAATTTGACAGACAGTGTTCAAGCATTAAAATCTGTTGAAGTTATACAGATCTGCTATTAAATATGGCCACCATTACTAAAAATAGTAAAGACCTTTGATAGTTTTCTTCTCAGAAACTGCTGAACATAATATTGACTAAAAACAAATACTTGAAAACGTATTCTGGTATGAAAAAGTATTTTGGTATGAAGCCTTTTATTCTTGTGAATACAGTAAAACCTCTTCTAACCATATAAAGGAGTCTCTCAAGACAGTTGGTCTCTCATAAAAGGAGGGCCAGTTTTCAAAGTCAAACTTCAGCTGGGTTTAAAAAATAAAAATATTTATAGTTCATGTTAAAGTATTACATGTATTTATAGTTCTTGTTAATGTATTACACACATTTATCTAATCAAAATTGTATGTAGCAATAAAGACATACACCTATCTTCAAACGTTAACATTTATAACTGTGATTTTGTTAACATATCCTTGATAGTTGTAATAACAACTCTCTTGTGGGTCTGATCAGGTCTTGGATATATATATATATATATATATATATATATATATATATATATATATATATATATATCTAATACAAATCATATGGCAAATAACAGTCCTGCACTGGATCCAGCAAGGGACATGTGTCAGGGATTGATTAAGATAAATGCAACAAAGTGACAATGAAGTGTGCAAAACTAATTTCTAACTATCCTAAGTGTTTTCAACTCTAAATGTTTTCAAAGGCAAATACAAAACAGAGACAAGACAAAAAAAAAACCCACAAAAAGTATTGAGATTAGAAAATTTTACATAATTTTCTACAGGAATAAAATCTTGAAACTTTTGATGTATCAACTAGTTGGCTTCAGCTTGATGCTGATGCTGAATACTAAGTTCTATTGACCTAGAACTTGATGAGCCATATCACCATCTGTTTTTGTTATGTAAATTTGTGTAACCTTAAATTATATCCTGGATATTTGATTATTTTAGTAATTATAGGTGAATAGGCGACTTGTACACAGATTGAAAGAATTATTTAAATGAAGATGTGCCACCTGCAAAAAGACGATGATTTTATTTTTGGTTGTCTTTTTCTAGTCATCTTGTTTTAAACTGCTTGGTTTCAGTGTTCTAAGGCAGCATATCCAGTAAGCTTTCCTGGTTTCAGAACTCCATTTGGGGGTTATGAGTAATTGCAATTAGTGTCACCCAGTCTGATCTATGAAGATTAATCCTTTTTTGTCGCTTTTCAGTTTCTCCAACATACTGAAGATACAGATCTTACATGTAATAAAATAAATTACATTCTTTGTTTTGCACATTCTGTTTGGTCCATGTATGATCAATCTTTCACTTGTTGCTGTGCAAGAGAATGTGCTGGTCTCTATCATATGTTTACAGGTTTTGAACCTTTTATCTCCATAGAGGTTGTCTGGATGGTAGTCAAGGATAAATGGTAACTGATCAACCTTTTCCTTCTCTCTATATTTTAGTAGTTCATTGCAGTTTGTTTGTCCAGCCTTTTGTGATGCCTCCACTATCAGGTCCTTGTCATAGCTTTGGTTTATCAAATGTTTTGAAAAACTCTTCAGATTTTGTTTGGAATGTTTCATCATGTGTATATGGGATGTTCTGAATGCAATGTTTTGGATGACAGCTGGTTGGGAGAAAATAGAAGATTCAGGTGTTTATCAGTTGGTTTTGATTAGGTGTCTATATTGAGTTTGCTTTCTACCAGTCTAGTTGTTGTGCTCAGGAAAGTGTGGTTTGAGTTGGAGACTTATGTTATGAATTTAATGGAAGGATGGAAGTTGTTTCATTTTATATGAAATCATCCAGATTTTCTCTTCCATGTTGCCACTCCATTTCTATATCATCAATGAAGCATACCCACTGGTAAGTCCCAAAGATGCTAAGAGTTGATCTTCCCATAAAATATTAGCATACGTGTGGGCCATTTTTTTACTTGTTGTGGTTCCATTGATTTGGAGGTATATATATCTTAAATTAAAAGACCAAAATAACTCATTCAGAAACAGAATTAATTTATTTAGAGACAAAAGCCAAGTGCTTCACCTATGATATAAATGGATTAACTCAGTAAGTAAAAGACATGACCAGTTTGCTGCTACAGTTATAATCGATGATGAGATCTTTGACAGTGTTATTTTTGGCTTAGTATTTAGGTTTAATAACTGTAGCATCAAATAAAGCAACAAACAATTGGAACCTTTACAATGACTGTAGAATTAACTTATCCAGAAAATGTTAGAAATTTGGAGAAGAAAAAACTTCATTCATCCCAGGCATCACATGTTAACACTATAGACAAACAATGATAGTGACAGATCATGTGAGATGATTTCACATTTTCATTATAACATTATTAGTGCTGTGCTGGGTTTTCACAAAAGATGAAGAAACAATACAAACCTCTGAATTATGTATGTCCATTACTGCTCCCATTAAAGAATGAATGGTTACTCATAATTGGTATATACTTGACTTCAGCACTACAGTGGCAGTTGTTGATATATACTTATTATAGATTTGTATTGTGAACCATACTTAGTTTACTTACATACAAATTATATTGCCCATGCCGATTTCTTTAAACCAATGTTGTAAATTTCTTTCTTTATCTCACCTTCTCTTTGTTAGCTTTTGTTTTACCAAAAAGGGCCTCATGGGAGAACAGTCATTGTACTATGTGAGTTACCCTCTATAAATAAATATAAATCTTCTTCAGTGATCATGTTTAGAAAGGATAAGGTAAGGGTCAACAGCTGTGTCAGCCATTGTATTCAAGATAAATAAATTTGGTAGTTTTGACAGGCTAGCATTTTTATTGCCAACACCTTTGGTTTTGTTGTGTCCATCCATTGATTATAATATCACAATTACAGAGTGGCATGTTTGTTGTATTCACTGTTGATTGCACAGTACATGGTGTATATCAATGAATGAATGGCTAAAAACAGGTATTTATGAACAGTTATTAGTATTAAATATAGTGACTGTTGCTCCATGTGTTAAAAGTACAGCATTTTAGAAAAAAATAGTAATCTGAACTTCTAGCTTTTCAAGTTGAAATAAAAAATATAATGCAGTTTCCGTTTTGGTTGCAGTAACATCTTAGTTTCATTATAGATTGAAATGATTGTAAATATACAAGACCAAAAGTTTGTTGAAACTTTAATATGGTCATGCCAGTACCCTGACCCCTGACCAAAAAATCTAATTTTATTCCTTGTTTGATGGTGGGGCTGGAAGTTAAGTGATTTGACTGAGAGAAGTTAAAAACCACCACATAAATGGTTGATTGTTTGGGCTTGTAAATTATCAGACATAATTGCTATGTCTTTTCATTGGTGTGTGCAGTACATGAAGGAATGTATGTGATTTTGCTCTGTCATTCCAGATGAGGAGGAGGTCAGTGAAGATGAGGAGTCTGGGTACAGTGAGGGGGAGTCGGAGTCTTCAGGGGAGGAATTAGAGGATGGAAGGGAGATGACAGGGGAAGAAGATGAGACAAAGGAAACAGATGAGGAGAAAGGGGAAAAAAAGGCTGGCCAAGATATGTATGCTTATGGGGACAAAAAGTAAGTTAAACTTGTAATATTTTAATTCATTGAATCATAATAGGAATAACTTGGTTTGTGCTAGGATTTTTCCATTAGGTGTCAAATTTTGCCCTATATGACAATTAGTTGTGTGTCAGAACTAGAAAAGGTTGTACTTTGGAATCTGTCTTTCCTGATATTACCTCATTTAACTGTACTCTTCATACATTACCTACCTTTTCTTCAAAAATGTCCCTCTCCTCCTGGAGTTGTTTCTTTGTTTAAAACTCATTTATCTTTGATTTGTATAATAATTTATGGTTTCCAGCACATTTTTTTGCAAATAAATTAAGTTCTTGACATCCTCAAAACAGCCTCAAAAATATGTTGCACTTGCACTGGGCAGTGATATGCTATTGGTAGCACACAAAGACAAGCCTCTGAATTTTTAAATGCCATATTTCCTGTTGTACTGAAGATCTTTGCTATCTGAAAATTTGGGTCACTTTTGGTGATTAGTAATGGCAACAATGAAAACTGGTACACAAATTTTCTTTCTTACACAGTTATTTAATCAGCCAGATATCAAGCTCTACAGCTGTACAATTCATGATAAACCCTGTGGATAATGATTCCATTGTGACATTATTACACTTTTTGTGACACTAGGCCACACAAATTGTTATTTTTAATAATTTGTGTTCAACATTTCTGATAAACATGGGGATAATTTTTTTATTCAAGAATTACTGATGCAAATATGTCATTCTCTCACTATATGACTCTTCACTGTAACACTTCATTTTATAAGGCAAGTATCGTCATGGATCCTCCTTGATTTGTCTGCAGCATTTGACACAATAGACCATGATATATTACTTCACCGTCTCCAGCATGTATTTGGCATTCATAATACAGCCTTACTGTGGTTCAAGTCCTACTTGGTCAACAGGACACAAATTGTGTCCACAAATGGAATACACTCCAGCCCAGTTGATCTATGTTGTGGTGTTCCACAGGGGTCTGTTCGTGGACCTGTTCTCTTCATTCTATACACTCAGCTGCTCTCAAGTATCATAGATCATCATCCAGTGTCTCACCAATTGTACGTTGATGACACCCAAATATACAAATCTAGCCACCCAAATGAAGTTGATGCTTTCATCCAAGGCATAGAGAGGTGCATTTCTGATGTGAAATCATGGATGACAGGTAACAAGCTGCAGATGAATGATGATAAAAACTGAAGCCATTCTGATTACAACACAAAGACTGTCTCATTCACATCCATTACCACAAACAATAAATATTAGCAACACCAACATTAAATTCACATAGTCAGTAAGAAACTTAGGTGTTATTCTCAACAGTACTCTCATATTGCACCAACATGTCATGAACATGTGGAAGGCTGCATATCTTAAGCTGAGATGCATCAGCTCCATTTGCAAATATCGTTCAGTTGATGCCACTAAAACACTTGTTTGTTCCTTAGTACTTTCAAGACTGGACTATTGTAACTCAATTCTGTCTGGTTCATCTCAATATCTACTCCAGAAACTTCAAAAAGTTCAAAACACAGCTGCTCAGATCACCCTTAGAGTACCACGATCAGTGCACGCCTTTCCTCTGCTCTGTACCCTACACTGGCTATCCATTCAATCCAGAATTAAACACAAAATTTGTTCTCTGTGCTACATTTCACTGACGGGCTCCAGTCCAACATACCTATCTGACCTCACCCATGTGTACACACCAGCAAGGTACTTATGCTCCTCTTCTGACACTTGTATTCTCATTATTCCCACTATGAAAATGAAATCATATGGACAATGTTCTTTTGCATACCAGGGGCCAGCAATGTGGAACGAATTGCCCACTGAACTTAGACACAAAGACACAGTGATCTCATTCAAGAGCACTCTTAACACTCACCTATTTCGACTGCAAGAACAAACTTAAATACCTTATAATGTTTCCTACCTTAAATATTTTCAGCATGTTTTATGTTTTCTAATTTCATTGTGTTTGTTTTTTGTAATCATATCATCATAAATGTTTTTTTTATTTGTAGGTGTTGTCAGATGTTGTAAAGAGCTTAGAGCTCTAAAGATTAGGTGCTATACAAAGTCCTCATTATTATTATTATTATACTATTTCATTAAGTGGTAGTAAAATTCTATACATAATGTACATTATAAAGTGATCTCGCTGTTAGGCTGTTTACTTTGACTCTCATGGACAGCATTATAATGATGGAGTACTGTAACATTATAATAAGGGAGTACTGTAACATTATAATAAGGGAGTACTGTAACATTATAATAAGGGAGTACTGTAACATTATAATAAGGGAGTACTGTATCTGGTTAAGTGTAAATCTGCTGTTAATATCTTCTAATCCAGGCATGTGCAACCTACAGTCTTTGTGCTGGATCTGGCCCGTGACCTGATTTTATCTGCTGATTTATATAATATGGTGTGACTTTAAAAATCAGTTATCTGGCCTGCACTCAGGAGGATGTTGCACCTGCCTTCTGTAATCCTCAATAACAAAATTTGTATTTCCTACACAGATACACCAAGTCCTTTAAATTTAGTAACATGTGACTTGCAATCAGAGACAGTAAAATAACATGAACTGCATGAGAATTTGGTCAATATCTCACTAAAAATTTAATATTAACTGTGCCAAGTATAGCAGTGTTCATTACAGAAATCTAAAAAGTGGGGCCCAGTTGACCCATTAAGTTGAAAAGTAGGATAATTTAGAAGAAGAAAGAAAATGGGTCAGAAATATCCTTACTTGTTTCTTATTATTTGAAGACGCTAAAATACATCATTATTACAGGCACTTCCATTAAGGATTTTATAATTGTGGCCAAAAATAGTCACTTTTTCAGTACAGTGTATTACATGTTTTAATTAGATGTTGTTCAACCAGAATACAGCACTGCAATTTCCTTCTCCACTAAGATAACCATATCCTTAATTCAGGGCATGGTTATATTGTTGACAAAGAAACTAGCAAACTGTGCTATAGACTGATTCAACATTGACTGATTCAAGCTGTATAATACTGGAAGAAATTAATGAATTCATGACATGAGTGTCTGTGATCATTATCAGCCTACCCTATCACAAGCCTTACATAATGGAAATCATTTCCTCATGTTTGAGTAACCATTTGCCTCTGGAATTTATTTCGGACATTTTAAAACCAGTAATATAGTGCCTGTTAGTATTGCATAGCATACCTTTTCCAGGATTGAATTACCCTTGCCTATGTAATAAGAATTTATCCCCCATGGATGAACCTCCATAGAGAATTCTGGAAAGAATCCAGATCAGAACACGAACCCAGTCTGCTCCCAAAGTGACTGGCACACGGACTGTATTCCTCATCTTTTTGTATTGATTCAGTGTAAATGCTCTGTGGAATATTTACCTTGAGCTCATGTCAGACATATGCATTGGGCATATAGCTACATTTTTTCCAGAATCTACATGTACACCCCTAAATTCCACTCCTATCTTTTCAGAGATGCATCAGATTGGATGGGACACTCATTTGGAGCTAGAACAGCTAGCTCTTCAGGGTTTGTGGTCCAGGGAAGAAAGTACCTTCCTCATTAACAATCTGAAAATGAGGGCTGTATTTCTAGCCCTACAATGATGTGTTGAGAAAATAAGGAGTTGCTGTGTGATGGTCTTCACTGACAGCATGATGGTGGTATGTACCTTAGGAAACAAGGAGACACATCTGCTTGTTCTACATGCGGGGGGTGGGGTGGGGTGAACCTCCTTTGTTAAGCAATGTTGGAAAGGATTTATGTACAAATTCATCACATGGCCATTAAGAAGAATTTTTCAGGAGACAGTCTGTCGTAGAGAGGTAGGAAGTCCTCACTGAATGGTCTCTGCACTAATCCATAGTAGACTCCCTGTTAAGACTTTGTGGGAGACCATTGGTGGACATGTTTGCGAGAAGACTGAACAAGCTCCTCTTTTACATCTCCTCAGTCCCAGACCAAAGAGCCTGAGCAGTGGATGCCTTCAGCCTTAATTAGGATCACTGGTTGCTTATTGTCTTTCCATCCTTCAGGATGGTTCTGTAAGTCATGATCTCCACAGTTCATCTCATTTTGATAACTCTTCTTTGGTATCAATAAGCATGGTTCAGTGATCTTCTTGACCAGCTGGTAGACTGGCCCAGGACATCACTTCAGATGAGGGACCGTCTGTCTCAGCACATGGGCTGTGTTCTACACAACACTCCATGGATTCTTGACCTTAAGCTTGGTTCAACAATCTATCTGCCAGGAAAAGTTTTCAAGCAAGTTACCAAGTACATCATTCAGGCCAGGATATGCTTCCTGTCCAGGGTCTATCATGCCAAGTGGAGAATCTTGTGCAATTGGTACAGTAAGAAAGACATTGATTCTAGCTGTTAAATGTGAGCACAGTGGCTGTTTTCCTTTTTTTCTCATTTAAAAAGAGGTAATGCTCAGTTTCTAGTATTAAGGGCTATAGGGCAGCCCTATCCAACCTATATTTTTGCTTACCTTATCAGGTATTCCAAGCTGCAGGGACCAGTGTCTCTCTCCCTTACACTGAGATAGAATCACTCAGCATCTTGTGGTCTTTAACAAGCCCCATTATGTGACATTGGCTGAATCTTCTTATGAGAACCTTTCCATCAAGATTGTTTCTTTCTCTCCTTAGCATCTGCAAGATGAAGAAGTGATCTTCAGGCCTTATCTATATTGTTTGTTGGCAGTTTCTATGCCAACCTAGATTCTTGGTAGCTCCACTCCTTTAAAGTTCCACAGTCTTAGTTATATATGTGCAGGGGATGATCAAGTCTGAATCTTGTGCCTAGTTAAAGCTTTATGATTTTATTTGGCTGCTTCTAAAGGAAGAAGAAAGGGTAGGAAACATCTTTTCCTTCCCTTGAAGGGTTCTATTGATGTTTTGGCATCCACTAGTTGTTTTGGTGAATTGTATTAATGATTAGAAGTTCCTCACAGATGAGGACATTTCAGTCATGAAGATTAAGCATGAGGTTTTAACTTGCTACTACCTCAGTTGAATCTTCATCAGATAATGTTATGAAGGCCTTGCTTTGGTGGTCATACACAACCTTCACCTCCTCCTACCTTCATTCTTTTGGTGCATCAGAAAATGGCCCAAATGAATGCCCTGAAAGGTTAGCTACACAATAGTGACAGTAAATACATTTTAGCCTAAATGTTTCCCTCCCTTTATGCTGCTTTGGAAATAAATGCAGCGCTGTTTTCTCTGAACCTTTCATTTCTCTTGTTTACAGTTTCTGTTGATGATCCAAAGTATGTTCTCAATTGCTGCTGATCAAAATTGGCAAGATATTTCTGTCAGCTAGTGATATCCATCATCTTATCATTCAATAACAGTGAGAACACTCAAGTCAGTAAGCTTGCGGTATGTTCTATTCAGCCAATATTAACCATAATATATCTTTTATCTTAATTTTCATGAGTCCTTTTTTACAGGGTGAAAGCCATAGGGAAGGCCCAAGTGAAATTATCACCAAATGAAGAAGACTTCAAGATGGGGATCAAGGAAATAGTTGCTGGCTTTGAAAATACAATAGGTATCTGGTTATTGCAATTGTTTCTTGCATCTTATCCCATTGTATTTTTATTGCCAAGAGACTGATTTTAACTTCTATATTTGTTTATTGTCTCACAGGAGAAAGTGCTGTGAGACATGGTAGTGACATTTCCAGTGACAAGTGCATTGAAAGTTTTGCATTAAAGTTTTGAAAGTCATACATCAGCTGCTTGATTCAAGTCAAATGTTTGGATAATATCACCCATGGTCTAAAGTTAATGCCACGATATGCTAGCAGTTTTTTCTTGCCTGTCTTGCCTGTTCAAGCATCATGGTTAGCAGTGTCCAAGTTTTGTGTTCAAGTTTTGAAAGTTACATATCTTCACTATTGCTTTATTCAATTGAAACATTTCAGATAATAACATTATTATACATGTCTGAAGTCTATATGGTGATGTGTGAGGACTTCTTCTCTTGCCCGTCTCATTTACATAAGTAGAAAAACTTGTTTCTTCATGGTTAAGAATATTAAAGTTTGATGTGAGAGTTTATGAAAGTCATATACAGAGGTTATTCTGACAAGCATTTATTAGAAGCAGAATAGATCGGTCTTGAAGACTTTAGGCTATAAATTGATTTACACATGTGCCTTTTCTCAGGTATCTATCACGTAAAACAGCATATTGTAAAGTCAGAATCAAAGTTAAAAAATTAATTATACATTAAGTATTGACTGAGTGCTTGATTATTAGAATTTGGTAGCATGCCAAGTTTTTCAGTATCTTCTCCCTTATGTATAGTAAATCAAAGTATGATTTTGTGCAATCATCATCACAGTAAAATTTATGGTTTATGAAATTTTATATGCTTGCACACTGAAAAGTCATAAAAATTATTGGTGGCTCATAAAGTGTCCATTCACTAATTTTGTGTCATTTGAATGCTGACTAAAGCAATTACAGGCATATACATCCTCGTCACAAATTTCAGTTAAAGATATTTTTAAAGGACAGTTCAGGACTTGTTATTTTTGTTCCTAATATGTAGGTTTCCTAGTCATGAATGAGTCTCCAAAAGCTCACCGTATCTCAATGTATACTTGAATAGCTATGGTGATATGTCTTTTCACTTGCTAATTAATTCTAAAATCACTTGAATAACTATGGTGACATGTCTTTTCACTTGCTGATTAATTCTAAAATAACTTGAATAACAATGGTGACTTGTCTTTTCACTTGCTCATTAATTCTAAAATCACTTGAATAACTATGATGACTTGTCTTTTCAATGGCTAATTAACTCTAAAATCACTTGAATAATATCTTTCCACTGACTAGTTAATTCTAAAATCACATGAATAACTATGATGACTTGTCTTTTCACTTGCTAATTAATTCTAAAATCACTTGAATAACTATGATGACTTGTCTTTTCAGTGGCTAATTAACTCTAAAATCGCTTGAATAATGTCTTTTCACTGACTAATTAATTCTAAAATAACTTGAATAACAATGGTGACTTGTCTTTTCACTTGCTCATTAATTCTAAAATCACTTGAATAACTATGATGACTTGTCTTTTCAGTGGCTAATTAACTCTAAAATCATTTGAATAATATCTTTTCACTGACTAGTTAATTCTAAAGTCACATGAATAACTATGATGACTTGTCTTTTCAGTGGCTGATTAACTCTAAAATCACTTGAATAATGTCTTTTCACTGACTAATTAATTCTAAAATCACTTGAATAACTGTGATGACTTGTCTTTTCACTGGCTGATTAACTCTATAGTCCCAATCCATGGTACAGCAATATCTTGCACAGATTGTTAAGTGAAAACCTTAAACATGAGTAAGTGCAAGTAAGAAACAAATTTCTTTGAAAAAGTTCACAGTTGCCCAGAGGCCCAAAAAGATTTTTATGTACAACCTTGATGGCTGTTTGGCTTGGGACTCAAATAGCTATACTCTCTCAACAATGATCAGATGTCCTTGACATAAAAAAATAATAATATGGGAATACTTATTTGGGTTTCTTGTGTTTATTGAGGTGTCTTTTATGGTGGTGAAGTTTAAGACAATTTTAATGATGTTTATTATATTTGCAGCCAAATGGGGATCCATGGTTCGGGAACCAAGGCTTGCTGTTTTCTGCTCACCACCAGTCCATGACCTGAAATTAAACTTTGATGAGGAGGAAATGGCAGAGAAGCTTGAGTCCCTGGGTCCCTGGCCCGATCTGGACTTCATATTTGGAGATGACCCTGAGTACCAATCTCTTCTGGCAGAACTGAATGCCTATATGACAATGGAGATGGAACTGGTCAAGCAGTATTCCAAAGTAGGTATTAATTCAACATTGCACCCATAATAAGCCCTTTGCACCTGCCTTGTAAATTTATTGAAAATTGGCAATGGGCTTGCTATCAGAAGGATAATCCCCAGTGGGCTTGTTGATGGTGAATAGTCCTGATGTGTCCTGTGGGCTTGGTGATGGTGAATAGTCCTGATGCATTCTCCCTCATTTCATAAGAAGTGACTAGTGGAGGCAGTAGCTATAGTAACTCAGCAGTTAGCATGCCAGACATGTGACTGAAAGGGCATTGGTTCGAATCCTACAATTTGGATCAAACTATTTCAACTATTGTTGAGTATCCCTGGGCAAGGTAATTTACTCAAATTGCCTCAGCACTAAACAACATTGTGTTGCTGTGCAGTAAATCACCAAACTAGATTATCAACAGAAGTTAAGGTTTTGCAATTAAATAATCTTTCATAATTTGTGAAGAGTTTGGGATGGGTTTGTCATCAAATTTGGCTTTGTTTATTATTATTATCATTGTTGTTATTATTATTATTATTATTATTATTGTTGTTGTTGTTGTTGTTGCTGTTCTTGTTGTTTTTACAAAAATACAAAATAATAAATTTAGTTCTTTTCACTATTGAAAATCTGGTTAGAACTGAAGGAATGAACAAGTCAGAAAATTCAGTTAACTTTTATGGCTGGATGTATCTTTATAATGGGACTTTCACTGCTGTCACAGTTACTGTTGATGAGGAGAAAGAGGTTGTTTCACAACAGCTTCAACATTGTAGTAACAGCAGCAAGAATAACCAACACCAACAACAATAACAAATTTAGATTTGAATTTATGAATTCATTGAAATTATAATTATAAAAAATGGGTTTCAGAATGAAAACAAATAAACTTTTATCCTGGGTAAGGAATTTTCATTGGCATTAAATTTCAAAGGCTT
>JAECUM010052247.1:22500-39500 GCA_016617855.1 Megalonaias nervosa | reverse complement strand
AATTCTCAAGACTACGCTTCCAATATATGATACTCTTGAATAATCTAACATCGTTCTCAGTGTGCAGCTTGACTTTGAATACCTCCTGTGTCTGTCATCGACGGTCATCGTGAAAATTATGGTAACAACCATATGAAAAGAAGGATTTATGTGGAGAGACAAGGGTGCCTGGAAAGGGTAATATTATCAGACCGGAAGTGGAAAGTAGTTTGAGAAGAACAGTGAATATGTGTAACCTATGTTAAATCTAATTGGTCTAGAAAACGAAGTGGCCCTTTTTTGGGACGCACAGATCTATAGAGCAGAAATATTTGTTCCTCAAAATTATTGACTTTCTGTGATTTATGTTTGCGTATCATTTCCGTATGTCTATATCGACAATTAAAACTTGAAACCCCTACACCCTGGTATGTATGTATGTATGTATGTATGTATGTATGTATGTATGTAAGTATGTATGTATGTATGTATGTAATGTGGCCCCTCTTGGTATAGAGGGGTTGTAAATAGATTTTGCGACCGCTATCTAGAGGATGACCTCCCTCAATGTTATTGCCCGGTGTGAGTGGATAGATAGAACATCGACAGAAAATTGAGTAGTCTATTGAAAGAAATAAAACAATACGAGCGCCCTTTTCAAGTAAATAAAATAAAATTTAATCAATTAATACATAAATCAAATTAGCCACTTCAATCAACAGATTTACATTAATAAAATTTAATAGCAGTGTTCACAATACGAATTCGCTCATCATGGTAACGAGTGGTGAAAAGAGCACAATGTCCACGCCTGATTAGCATCACCTGGCGCTGCTTCTCTCTTGACTCTGTATCCCACGTTTCCACTTCCACGTGTATACTTCGTCCTTCCTTTTATCTTCTATTCTGACTCTTCCTTTCTTTCTTGGCTTCCCCTTTTTGACTGTCTCGGCAGTTCCTCGGGGAGAGAGAGCTGTTTCCTTAAATGACAAGATTACCACTAAATCTCTATATGTATCACCACCTATCCGTATATAAAATTCTCTTACTTACGTTACTCAGAAGCACAACTAGCTATCCACACAGCATAAATTCTGGCATAAGGTGACCTTAACGATTAACGGTCCTTACAAGGTTAGACTGTATTTTGAGTAAGGTACAATCGTTATCTCTAGTTACAAATGACCATTGTAATATACATCCAAGTCTGACCTAATTAGATCTCGCTCTCGCTTCCAGCAGCGATTGAACATAGATTAACACGTGCGCTGTATACAAATAATGTTGCCGTATATATCAGGATACGCTACTATACGTCTTCTTACATCTAACTAGTCAGTTCCACTAAATAAGTTACATGCTCGATTACTATTGCATAAGATTCACTAAATGCTAGCTTACAGTAACCAATAACCTGCAAGATCATTTACGCATGACAAAATCATATATAAATATGCAATCATCATTAACTCACGATAAACAGTATCGTCCTCACAGACAAAGGAAATAAATTCATATAACCCTATGAAATACTACACATCTGAAAATTTGGATTACATGCATTCCATCAATTCTATCAATGAACTAGTAACTGTAATATTAAAGAAATAAATTGCATAACAACTCTAGCATATCAACAGATTTCTATGAAATCGAATAAACGATGCATATCATGACTCATGGTCATATCAAACACATTTGCATTAAACAAAGAAGAAAATAGAAAATTATATGGACATCAAAATTGCGTACCTTAATGCTGTTTCTTTTCCACACAATTGTGCTCACTAGCACCATAGCCTGTCTTTTCCATTCAAGACAGCTATCTGGCCTCTTTACTTGTTAATGAGGGAAACGCTATTCCTAGGTTTCCCACAGAGCCAACATTATCTTCTCTCAAGAAAAATCGGACTAACTAATTTTGACTAAGGTCGGTAAGTTTAAACTCCCATAACTTCCAAAGTGTACGCCTCAATTTTAACAGACCAATCTAGAGCAACTGTTCCTAAATTTTCCCCAAAATAATCATGTCTTTCATCAGCTTTTGACAGCCTAAAATACGATGCAATCAACTTTCCTTTGAAGATCAATTATTTGACATGAAGTTCTTTTGTCGCGGTTATTGCTGGTAACTCTAATGTACTCTGCCAAGATACCGTTACAATGACCAGGTCAATTGGTACTGAATGCTAGATGAGGGCTTTTCAAGATAACAGCTGAGATAAAGAAAAAAAGTCAAAGTGATCTTTCACAAAGACTTTCTGGCTTGACTATGATAACATTTTAACGCACAATTTATTCAACTTTAAGGTTCAATACTCATTCAATATTTGACACATTACAGTATGTATGTATGTATGTATGTATGTATGTATGTATGTATGTATGTATGTATGTATGTATGTATGCATGCATGCCAATGTAGAGTGTGTGTATATCCCCTATTTTGTCCGATAGTAAAGTAATGGTTGCAAGAGGGTATAATAAGCCTCTCAACACTCCTACCCGTTTCATTTGCTTGATAGTGCTTGTATATTTCATCTCCGTTTTCTACATCCTACTCTCCTATTGTGTTATAGTATGTTTGTGTGTTTAGTAAGTATAATGTGTGTATAAACATTTAATTTAATGTGTGTATAAACACTCTTGCCCTTTTCTTTGGAAAGTAAGAGTGTGTGTTGGATTGTGATCAAAAAGCCGGTACTGGATAGTAGTGTGAACGTGTGTGTGTTAAGCCTATGGACGATTGTAACATAGTATTTCCGGTAGATCCCCATGAATTGTTTCAAACATACCATTCGCATAACACTTCTTAAATTAAGATCACATTTCCCGTGGACCCCTATGTAACATCCCTCACGTTAAAGCTGCGACATAATCCTAATTCCGTTTTGGCTGTATAAAGTTCGCCTTTCTAGTCTCCAATGAGGTCAAATAATAATAACATTCTTACAATATTGACTCCCACCGAGGTCAATCACCTCGCACACGGTTGGCATTTACTTATGAACAAACATGGAGAGAAATTATTATTATATATATCCTGAAATGTATAAGAGCTCATGTGCGTTCTGGTTACTTTTTGAAGCGCACCACTTTACAGGGTGTAAATGTAGTCAAGAATAATTATAAAAGTTTTTGTGTTTCTAATGTATTTGCGAGAAATAAATATTGAGTGATTTTGAGGACAAATGATAATACTGCCATAATAATAAATAACTAATGATATGCATACATATAGACCAACTAAACTGGTGATCTGTATTGCGCCAAAAATAAGTGCATTAGAGAGCTGCTAAACTTGGCACCTGATATATAAAATTGTGTACCTATTCATGCATTTAAGAATCGAGCAAGTGCATTCGTGTATACCTTCATATTTTACAGATAATAGAAGAATCTTTGCCAAGCATGATTGGTTCCGACGTGTACATTGACTGTCAAGATTACATTGCAGAGTGCACAAAGATTTGCTGGCTTGTGCATCAAGTCCCCGCCGATGTACTTTTCAGCAGGAACGAGAGACAAGTTCAACCACAGTTTGTATACGAGCTATACAAAACTGAGAAAGATGTGTCTTACGTAATTTGGCCTACCCTATTTCAATACGAAAATGGTCCAATAATGAAAAAAGGTGTTGCACAGGGAAACAACTAAAACTGAACTGGTCTGATTTCTAGACTGTAAGAAAATATGAGTGGGTTCGTGAAAACGAACAAATAATGTTGCTCAACACATCGCTTGTTGAGACTTTCACATCACCCTTTGTTAGGACCATTATCTGCTCAACGTTATATCTGTTAGCACCGTCTTTAAAGTAACACAGTGAGCAACAACAGGTGGAATACTGCAGTTAAAGGGACTGAATTTGCCGTAGATTACGGTATGTATTGACCTAACGAGTTTGCGATCGGGATTGTGATTTTTTTATTTTTTTTATTTCATTAGATCTGTCGGCGAAATCACTCTTCTGTCTAGAATACACTGACTGTTTATAACATAGTTAAGTTATTTCTAAGAAAAAACAAATTATTCTTCATGCCATATCTATCTATCTATCTATCTATCTATCTATCTATCTCCAAGATGTGGATCTAAACGCTTCTCGAAAACTATACTATGGATTTCCCTTCGAAAACAACTTGTTGAAAATTGTCTTGCAGGTCATCAACATAATCATACGTGGACACCCACCAAAACAAGAGATTTCGTTTATCATGAACTTGCAACAGTGACTTCAAGGGCTTTGAAAAGGTGGATTTCTCTCCGTGCAACTCTCACCTCATATCGGACATAAATATAAATCTAAGGCGCCCCATCAGGCATTTAGTTATGGGTAAAACAGTGTAAAAGGTGCTTTGTTCCTGAACTTTGCTACATACGAAAACGGAACTCAGTTATTATTACTATCTACGTTGTTATTAAAATGGAGTGTAAAAACCTGTGGCCTATTAACTCTAGTTGATCAGTTATAAAAATTCATCTTAGTATTATTCAGTTAAGTGAGCTTGTCCTAATCTGACTGCCTGTACGAATAGATTAAGATGTGTCAGGATGACGTGTTACTTAATTTGAACCAGTATAGATCGATATCACTCCTTGTACATTTCCTTTAACAAGAATACACGATCACAGTACACACACACACACACACACACACACACACACACACACACACACACACACACACACACACACACACACACACACACACACACACACACACACATGAGCACGTAGCCAGCATTAGGGCGACATATGTCACAGGTCAGCATTAGGGTGACAGAATGACATCATGTTGTGTTATGAAACAGTAGCACATATTTGTATATGAATTCATCGAAATAAATTATAATTCTTATTATCAAGCTTCAATATTCATGTTTAAAACTGCAAAATTAATTTTTAAACATAAACACATATTTGTCGCCTTAATACTGCGTCGCCTTAATGCCTGCACACAACTGTAATAGTCAAAACATCCTTATGGCGACAGACTCTTAACACAGATATTCTGTCTAGTCCAGCATTAAGGCGACAGTGTTTCTAATGTCCCTACTGCCATACCAAACACAATAGGAAACTAAAATTATATTTTGGGATTATAAGAATCTTAAATATATGCATTTTAAAACTGTATTACGTATGTGCATCCACATCCTTATGCTAACATAATCTTCACACACATATTGTGTCTAATCCAGCATTAAGGCGACAGTGTTTCTAAGGGCCCTATTGTCATGCCAAAAAAAAAAAAAAAAGAATTAAAATTATATTTTTAAGGTGATCAAAATCATAAATGTATGCCTTTTAAAACTGTATTACAACGTCTGCTTATCCATTTGCAAACATTTTTATGTTTAACTTTTTTTAAATTTTATTTTTCTTTGCACACCCCCCCCCCTTGCCGAAATATAAGAAAAAGCTTTTATGTGTATGTGTAAGGTACCCAGGCTGGTTCCTCTAGCTAATGGGGATTGTTCGTCCAACCAAAGACCATTGCCTATGGCGGATTCCCTTCCCCCTGTTGTTTATGTAATTGTCTATGTTCTGTGTTTGCTACATGTATATATGCTATAGTGTTTGTATGCTATAGATGTTATTGTAAGGACGGCATTATGTCATATCATTCCCCTGGTTGTATACTTGTTATTTTATATTATTTTTTTAAAAATAGGAACACTTTCCATTCTGGAGGTCTTTTTGGTTTTTTTTTATTGCTTTTAAATTTCTTCAAGAATGAGAGACGTTTATGTATTCTATCAAAAGGTACAAAATACAAAGAAAACCCTAAACTGTGTTTTTCAAATTGCATCTTGCAAGTTTCTCTCTCATTCTTTTAATATTATTCGAGGGCACTTTGCCTAGCCTGATATAAGGGGCTACACTACCTTTATTTGATAATCGTTCTGCTCCTTATTTTGGGGCATGGTCTTGTGGTGCCTCGAGTTTTCCTAAGCTGGGAAAGAGGTCTAAATGAAAAATGAAAATTAAAACAAAATGGGAAAAACTTTTCCCTGTGCGTCTGTATGTTTATTTGTGTGTGTGTTTGTTATTTTGAGGGAAATCATGTCGTTAGTGTTGTGTTCGTGTATCCCTTATGTTTTTGTGTGTTTGCCCATGTGCTGCGTCCGAGGTTTTCATGAACTACCACACAGCCCTGTTCACTTCGTGCTATCTACGCACATTACCTCCTCTGGTACGAAGGTTCCCTGTTCCCCGTCAGAAAGGCCTGGTGTACCTATCTAAAGAGATTGTTAATGTTGTGTAAGATTGGTGGGTTTCCCTTTTCTGTAATGTGAGTTTAAATGTTAGATTATGCTAATGAGCGAAAATAAAAAGAACAACTAAGGGAGATACTCTTAAAAAAGGACAAAAATTCCATTCCAGCATCCCTGTGTATTTGTGACATGTGGCGTTTGAAAGCCACTTCGCCCGTAAGCCATATATCTTGTAAAAATTTAAAAATTATACTTTGAACTTGTAAGGACTTTAATTCCCGCCCATGTCTTCCACACATTTTCCCAGTTAATCTCCCAGTGTTTTGTTCTACTTTACATCTGACAGTTTTCGTTGTTTCCCCCCGATCCATTCTCTCTCTCTCTCTCTCTCTCTCTCTTCCCCATAGTTCCTTTTTCTCTCTATATTTTAAAACTATTTCTTCAATATATCTATATTTCCGTGGAACTTTAAGTATTTAAGTTAAAAGGTTGTTCCTATATATATATATATATATATATATATATATATATATATATATATATATATATATATATATATATATATATATCAGGGTGTTATTTTTTTAAAGTAAAATCCAGCCGGTATGTCTACAAAGCTTCCCATGCTAATGTCGGATTTTATTTTATTTTTATTACAAATCTATTAAAAATATTAGCTACCTTAACTACAATTGGATTGGGAAGACTCAATCACCCCCTAGTATTCTTCATATCTAATGTTTCCTTGGGCAGATAGTGCGTTTTGCTGTTCCATATATAATTTACAATTTGTTTGTCTAATTCATTCATTTTTTTATTTCTAGGTCAACGGATTTTAGGATATAATTCATATTGCTATAGGCCTACATGTATGTCTTGTCCGCATTATGCACAGTGGCGTGAGCATCCATATATCTATATTCTCTTTTATCTTTGATACTATGTATTTGTAGTTGTCTATTTTTGCTTTATGGCCAAGGGTCACTCCTAAGGCCCTGCCCTTATCTTTTATTAGGTGAGGTGGGAGTCCCGGGTGATTCCCCCTCCAGTTTCCTATCTTTAAAATTTCTGTTTTGTCGTGGTTGATCTTGGAGTCTGAGGCTGTTTCGAAAGTTTCAAACTCCTTTTACAGGTGCTTAAAGATTTTGCATCCTTGATAAAGTTCGTGCAGTCATCTGCGTGTTGGAGCATCTTTTTAAGTCATGTTTTAAGTCTGCAATGCGTATATCATCTATATAGTTTCGAGTTGTTTCTTATTTTGTAGCTCAAGATCTCAATTGCTATTACGTACAATAGTATGGACAGTGGGCACCCTGCCTCACTGACCTTTGAATTTCAAATTCTTCCGTGGTTGCTTTTTACCTGTACTCCCGATTTTATTCCAGTGTACAAGATTTCAGCCCATCCCTGAAATTTTTTTCCGAAGCCAAATTTTTTTAGTACCTGTTGTATGTAGTTGTGTTCTACTCTGTCGAAAGCTTTTTCTTGGTCAAAGAATATCAATCCACCCTTTTGACCAGATTGGTTTTTATAGGCTATCACTGTTTGTATGTTTAAAATATTAGTCTAAATATATCTACCTTTTTCACCACAACATTAGTTTTCATTAATTATTTTCCTCACAAAATTCTTTATTCTATTTGATAAAATCCTACTCAATATTTTATAATCGACATTTAGAAGAGAGATAGCCCTCAAGTTTTGTAAGGTCTCCCCTATATCCCTTCCCCTTGTATAATATCGTGATCATTCCCTGCCTCACAGATTTAGAAATATTTCCCTTTCCTAAAAATATGTTATTATATAGTGATTTTAAAACCGGCGTTAATTCTTTTTGGAATTTCTGATAGAATTCCGTGGTGGGCCCATCCATCCCTGGTGATTTTCCTTTCGCCAGGGATGAAATTGTTTTCTTTATTTTATTACGTATATGTAATTAAATTATTTGTGTGTTAGTTTTAAATTTCTTTTATTTTATTTTTGTTTCATTATATTTTATTGTAATGACAATTTTTTTAATTGGATTTGACATTTTCTCCGTAAATTCAGTTCGATTCTTTTAGCCTGATTAGAACGCAAAAGTATTGTTACATTATATTTTTAGCTTACTTAGTTCCTGACCTTGGTTCTAAATTCGTAAACAGTCAGTGAAAATGATTGGTCATTACCAAGGTCATGTTCAGCCCACGTGTTAGCTCTGTTGTAAACAGTTTTTTAAAAATTCATTTCCAGTGTGGGAATCATTGATTCTTAGTTAGGGCAATGCTGGCCTGCGTGATAATTGACTTGTAGTAAGTGACCACATGACCCATCACGAGGGTCTGAAATTGCGTTTCTTAGTTGGGTTTCATATTTATATCTCAGTGTTTCTGAGTCAGTTGTAAATTATACCTTCAGGCCGAAAGGTATTCCAGTTGTTGCCATTGGAATTGAGATTTTTTTTTAAATTTAAAATAATTTATTCACCCTGGAAAATACTCTTCTTCATCGAAATTCTTGGACAAAGACATTTACTAAAAATTATTTGGAATTCTAAAGCCGGAATTATATTCTTGGTTACTCAACAAGGAACTGTTGACACATCAACACAAACTGATTATAGAGGATGTCATCGCCTTCCATCTTGGAACATCATTGAGATTCGAACTTGGATTCAATTAGAACTTTTTAGTGATAGGACTTATAGTTTTATATTCTAGGATTAATTTTTGGATTATATTCACAAACCGTAAGTCCTTATTCATATTTTCACCTTGTTTTCTGGGGAAATAAATTATTTTGTTAAATTTACAAAGCTTGTTGGCTTCACTCTTTTCTTTTGTTACTTTTGTACGAGCCTACACGTAATAATTTCCTCATCTAAGATGAAATCATCACACATGTCTTAATGTTCTGATGACATCACTTCACATTCTACCTTTTGCAATTATTGACTTATTATCTTGTTTTCTATTTTTTAAGACGTATGTACATCTTGATAGTATTTTTGTACACTTCAATATATCATCTTTTTGTGTATAAATATTATTTCCATCCCTTATACTTTCCAGATTCTACTCTCCCCTCCCTTTCTCAATTATTCCCTCTTAGATAACTCCTTTGCCTTTTCGAAAAGTATTGTAAATTTCCCCGCTCTTATTTCCCTCTATCATTTTGCTTCCTCTAAAATTTCTTTAAAAGTTTCTGAGCTATTTGTTTTTCCTCATCTATCTATGTCAAGTCTAAAAATCTTTTAAGTTCTTGTTTCTCATTTTTTATTTTCTCTCTCTTTATTTTAGAATAATTTAGAGTTTTCTTTTTAATTTTCCGTTTTAAGATATCCCATTCATTTTCAATATCTTGGTTGCCTTTCTCTATAAAACCCCTCAATCCTTCATTTTCCTTTTCCCCTAATATTTTATTATTCAATTTTCATTGCCCCGCCTCTCCCCACGTTTTCCTTTTCTCCATTGTTATTTCTTTATTAACCATTTTATGGTCTGATATTTTACACTCCGTTAGTCTAAAATCTTTTATGTACCCCAAAGCCTACTGGCTTGGTCTACACCATATGCATACGTAATTTCTTTCCTTAAAATGTTTAATCTTCTATATGCATCAAATAGTTTGTGGTTTTTTTTAAAAAAAGATTTTTTTATATTCTCCCTAAGTAATTTATCGTTTGGTGTTAAATATGTTTTCCTATCTACATCGTCTTCCACCCAGTTAAAATCCTCTCCCATTATAAAATTCTCAATTGTAATATGTGCTTAGGTTTTCTATTAAAAAAAAAAAAAATCTTTTCTTAATTCTTTGTGCAGGAAAGTAAACGTTGACGAAATGCCAGTCTTTAATTTTTATATGGATTAAACGTACTTAAAAAAAATCCCCTACGTGTAGTTGTTCTCATGATATACCTTTATTTCGAATTATTGTTGCTACCCTACCCCTAATATCTTCTTAATTATCACTAGTGATTAAAATTGCATCCATTTTTTCCTCCATTTTTGCTTTTGTTTCCTTTGTTATACTATTGTACGTTTCTTGTATCATTATTATTTCATAGTCCTTAGTTTCCTCTATTAATTTCCCCAATTTTTCTTTGTTAACCCCGTTTATATTAATGATCGTAATCTGGAAGTTTGTTCCTCCATTTTTACTCCCAATTTAGTTGATCTGCCGGTTATGTCTTGCTTATTTTTGTTTCAATTCTTATTTTGTTAATTCAAATTACAATTGTTAGCACATTAGTTATTAAATTGCTATATTTGACTCTGGCCACTTTCGGCCAGAGCATTTTGTTGCGATGTTTAGTTTGATTCGTCAGTCTCCATGTTTGTTTTCTCCGTTGTATCCGTCACTAATTTTCCTGATTCTGTTAATCTTTCTGTCTTATTGTCGCTTGATTCCATGTCCATTTACAAAAAGTTGCCTGTGTTTTCCCAGTCTATTTTTTGAATTAATTCAGCGTCGCTTGAGTCCGTCAGATTTTCTTCCTGTCCGTCTCTTTAACCCGTTTGCGTTTGTTTTCCGCCAGTCTCCAATTTCCTTTTTTTCTTTTATAACTTAGAATGGCGATTTTTTTTATGGGGAATCACTGTTTGGGGTTTTTTCTTTTTATGACTCCCGCTGAGATGGGGTTGGGGTCACCCACTTGCATGGATTCTCCCGAGTTCAACATTTTTCTATTTATTCTCTTTTTGGGCGGGAGTGGATGTCAGGGGTTTGATACCTATCTCTATGACCCCTTCTTCCTCTGGGATGTCCGCTGTGGACGTCTCCCACCCTTCTTCTCCTTCTGAGGAAGAGCTCCCTTCCTCTACCATCAGTTTCTGCAATGAATAATATTTATTGTTAGTTAATATGTGTTTTTCGCCTTGTTCTAATGTGACAACTCGGGTTTTGTTGGCTTTTTCTTTTTTGGGGGGTGGGGGTGGGGCGCTTTTTTCCTTTTAAAATCATCCCACTTCAATTCTCTGCCGGAACTGGAGTCTTTCTCCGCCGCATCTGAGATTGCGGATCTGTCTGTGCTGGGAACTTGGATATTATAAGTCTGCCCACCACGAGGGATGGTTGGGCTAGCTACTTCGACTGTAGATGTTTCTATGGTATTTATTGGTGGGGCCTGTGTAACACTTTCCTGACTGCCCTCTGTGCTTTTCCCCGTATCTTGTTGTTTACTTTGGTATTTATGCACTGTGCTATCAATTAGTCCATTTCTGCGTTTGTAGGCCCCATCGCCCCTTCAGTTTGTACTTCTCCCTCAACTCTTTCTACCACGTTGATGAGGTTATTATATATTTGATTAGAGTAAGTACTCTGGGCTGGGGGATTTGCATTCTTTAGGGCCATGCCCCGTCTGCTAAGACCTGGGGCACAGCCAGTCATTCTCGCTGCCCCTGTACCAGGTTTTTAAGAGAAATTCCATCACACAGAAAAACGGGGATCTTGGCTGCATCCTCTTTTACTAGAGTAAGTACTCTTATACCAGTCTTAACAGTCTGATAACCCACACTGTTGCCATCCGACTCTTTCTAACCTTGATCTTCAGCTTTTTTTCTAATTTATTTTCTATCTCTCCATTTTCAATTTCCAAGGGGATGCCTGATGCGTAGATATCTGTTACCTTGGCCTCAACCTCTCGGACTATAGGAGGGGCTTCTGATATATTGGCCACTTGGCCTTTCACTTCTAGTTTTGAAATAATTAAAATGGGTTGATCGTACTTTCTGGGGTATACAATGAACTTATTGTTCGCGGGAAGTTTGCTTAGTTCTCGTCATAGCTAAAATATTTTAATACTTTCCTCCTTGAGAATTACTGTCACAGGCAGCCATGCAGACGGAATACAGAAGCTGCAATATTATTTTCAAACCATAATAAATTATTTAACTCCTTCTAAAATGGTGTGGTCATATTAGTTTTTGGACCTATTAGAAGATGAAATTAATCTCTCTCCCATCCCACATATTGAAGTGTCTTCAATAAGAAATTTTCTTGAAATGCGCGAATAACATACATGTTGTATCGGGTGGATGAAAGTATTTTAGTGAAATACAGCCATTATTCATTCAAAGCAAGCACATTTTTATTTTTAGTTGATGTTCTAAACATTGGCTAGCAATATTTATCATAGGCTGAAGTACTACATTTCTTGCTGTATCCCGACACGACTTCTAATGATACATTGTTGGTCTTAAATGACAAAGTGTCGATCTTGCATCCAATTTGGCTGCCGTGACAGCCATCTTGAAACTATTGTTATAACTGAAGAATGTTAGAGATAGTTGCAACACTAAGCAATTAAAAGAAAAGAGATGGTCTTTTTTTTCATAACTGGGGAGAAACTATATTGGGCAGTAGAACACCATTTTCTTTAGAGTGACTCCTGTTTTTGTTATAGTCAATGAAAGAAATATCAATTTCAAGTTTACGATGCAATTAAATTACTATTTTTCAAATATCAATATGGGTGAAACGGCACACCTGTGCCGCGTATCAATACGATTCACGATACACAAGGTACGAAACGATATATTATCGATACACATGAATTTGATGGTCTTTCCATTTTTAGGAGGTCTGAGAGTGTTAGATGGTGCCCTTGTACGTGATTTACTGATTGAATTCCAGTATGCATATTATAAACATATACTTAGCATCTTATTTTTTGTTTTATGCCGTTCTCATCCATGACATGGCAACTAAAATGCTTTCAAACAGACTACGTCTTAATTGTCAGTGATTTTTAATGAACATTTTAGGCCATTTAAGGGTGATCCATTTGATCAGAAGCAGGACTTACTTTATCCACCAGACTGAGGTATATTGATCCAATAAATATATCCACTTCTTAATTTAATTTTTTGTTCATCCTTATTTATTCAGTTTGTCTAAACTCGGATAGGGATATATAGTTTTGCAGCGCTTGATCCCATAGGGATAAATTGTTTTGCGAAAAGAATTTAATATTGCATTGGACATGGAAACTGTCTGTAGTTTAATTGGGATTGGTATTCTGACTTTTCTACATTTGTTGATCTGAAGATGAACCACGCTGGGAATCAGCCATTTTTGGTTTTCTAGATAGATCGTATTTTAAACACGCATCTATAAAACTTCCTCGAAGCAAGATTCAAAGTATAACATAATGTTTGCGTTAATTAAATTTAGTTTAACAACCTTTCATGTCAAGCTGATATATAAATAGTTGCCCATTCGAAAAACAGATGTCGCGACAAGCGCTACGATACATATATTAGCGGGACTAATGACGCAAAAAGCACTTTAAGGATGAGCGGTTGAATAAAAATTATATACTGCGCCAAGAACATTTTCACATGTGCGACATTCAGTTAATATGCAGGAGTTATCGCCCTCTACTGCTTTCCAAGTGCGTGAATTCGTGAAACTTTTGCGCAATCCGTACGCACTGGCGTCCGTAAAAATTAAGTACTTTATAGAACAATTAATGCTCACTTTTGCGCAAAGTTTCTCTGTTCCTTTGCCTTAAGTTCCTGTTTTGTCTCGCAGCGAATAAGCTACATTAATGTCTGATTGGTGGCTAGTGTTTACCTGGACCGGAACAAACAATTCAGTATAACATATTGCATCGTGTCACACCAGTAGGGTTGCTTTCAGACTCGACAAAAGTAGAAAAGATACAAACAAGCAAAGAAATTTCGTGTGAAAATGGTTAACAAAATAATGTGTGACTTTGATTTTTTTAACGTAACTTTAACATATCGCTGTCTGTGGTGTGGCAGTTTATAGTGATGTCTAGCACTGGGGCATCATGCTACAGACATGTAGCATGATGTCCCACCCAGTCACATTATCCTGACAACAGGCCGACCAGTCCTAACACTAATCTCTTAATGCTGAGCGCCTAGCGAGGCAGCTATTAGTACCATTTTTTCAGTCTTTGGTATGACTAGGCTGGGGTTCGAACCCGCGACCTCCCGCATCGGAGGCGGACGCCCTAACCACTAGGTCACCAGATAGGTCAACAAAATAATAAGTAAAGTACTTTATTGTACACGTGGAACACATTTGAACTCTTTCTTTTATGCTTTCCTTTATACCTAGATACAATAATTAGCATGGAATTGGCGCCGGAGGGGGCAATATTGCGAAGCATGTCATTTTGCGTTAATATGTATAAGGCAGACAATTTGCAATGGTTGTTTTTTCGCTTTTACTAAAGAAACATTAGTGCATGTTCCTTCAACAGCTATTTCAGACGAATTCTCAAGTGATGACTGCGCCCTCAACGCTGGCTCAGAAGCCGACCTGCAATGCAGCGTTGACAAGTTCTCCAGCTCCTGCACAAGCTTCGGTCTCACCATCAGTACCAAGAAGACTGAAGTCCTGCATCACCCTGCCCTTGGAAAACCCTATGTTGAGCCCAACATCACCATCAACGGCCAAAAACTCAACGTAGTGAACCTCTTCATCTACCTTGGCAGCACACTATCACAGAGCGTAACTATTGACGACGAGGTGAACCTCCGCATTGCCAGAGCCAGCGCATCTTTCGGCAGACTGTATACCAACGTCTGGAATAGAAGAGGCATCAGCATCCAGACTAAACTAAAGGTCTACAGGGCAGTTGTGCTCCCCACACTACTTTACGCATGCGAAACGTGGACGGTGTACCAACGCCACGCCAAGAAGCTGAACCTCTTTCATACAGCAAGTCTCAGGAAAATCCAGAACATCAAGTGGCAGGACAAGGTTCCAGACACTGAGGTACTCACCCAAGCTGATCTCCCCAGCATCCACACCATCCTGATGCAGTCTCAGCTACGCTGGGCGGGACACGTTGTACGCATGCCAGACCACCGGCTGCCTAAGAGACTCTTCTATGGCGAGCTACAGCAAGGACAGCGATCCCATGGAGGTCAGAAGAAACGCTTCAAAGACAATCTGAAAGCTGCATTGAAAGCGTTCAACATAAAACCTGATTTCTGGGAGCAAGCAGCCAGCGATCGAGTGACATGGCGTTCCACCGTGCACAAAGGCTCCAAGTTGTGTGAATCTAGCAGGACAGCAGCAGCAGAGCTGAAGAGGCAAGCCAGAAAAGCGCGTGCCATCAACCCTCCTGGAGATGTCTCACTCATCCCTTGTCCTTTATGCAAACGAACCTTCCGTGCAAGGATTAGCCTTATCAGCCACCTTCGCACACACAGAACAGAACCAGCCCCTACAACCCTCGGATGACTAGAGTGGTCCTCGTCGACTCGACGGACGAACGAAGAATTTCAGACCAATTCTCAATTTAGAGATAAACTTGGTAAATGACTAATACTTACTGACGACAGCTGAAGATTAAAATAAGTTGCATACGGTTAAGTATCGTTTTATATCGATTTCGACCTCTTGTATCGATATGTGTATCGGCACAGCAAAAGTACTGATGCATCGATATATCTGTGAATCAAGCCACATCAAGTTACAAGCATAACTAAACTAGCCAGTGTCCAGAGGGGTCTAGACAACCTGAGCAGATGGGAAGAAATGCCTCTCCATCAGGTCGTTTTCTCCTCGAAAACTGCAAATATACCGTAGCAAAGAACAATTATCCTTATCTTATAATATAAGGGCAACTTAGTCAATTCATATTATATTAATATTTAACTTCTATTCACAATGATCCGTTTCTGTCAAATATTCCAACTCACTATTTAACTGTCATATATATATATACCATAGACAATCATATAGGCATGAAATACAATTAGAACTCAATTGTCGATGTCACTACATTGCAATAAAAATGTTATCCAATGAAGCGAATTTATATTATTATGATAACGCCGATAAACTTGTTCCGAATGAACTGTTTACATTTATTCTCATTTATGTTGATAGAAACCATTGGCAAAGCCCAATCTATCAATTTATTGGAGTTCTCTAATGGAAATATGGCAGGAACCTTTATTCAGCAAATCACCTGACTTAAAAAATGTTGACGAAAAAAAAAAAACGCCCACGATTTGATTCACAATTGCACGAATATATCAGAATAGCTAAGGAGGAATTTAGACTCGATGGTGCAGCTTTTGTTTAGTCAACTTTCCGTATAGGTAACGGTGTCTTTTTCATTGATGTTACAATGAATGACCAGCGGGTGCGGATGATTATTGATCGTCTGGTCGGTGATAAAAAGTATTTATCTAGAATTAAATTTATTATCGAACACGACAGTGGGGATGGCCCAACATGGATTATCCGGGATAAACTAGACCCTGTTAAAGAATCACGTAGACAGCGTGTTGTTACGGTAGACAAAAGGTCTGCACCTGGAGCGCTGACTGGTATTGACTGTCCGTATTATGTGCGAGCACATCCTGTAAGTGATGCTGTTTACGCATTGTATCCACTAAACGAGCCGGATATTAATGCTCTTCAACCGATGTGAACTGGCATCTTAAATTGCGTGGCTCAGCGGGTCACAAAACATTTTATGAACGCCCGACTAGGAAATGGATTAACAATCACGAATCGAAAAAAATAAACGAATGGGCAGACAGTTTTAGAGCAAATGGAGCTAAAATAGTAGACGTCGCAGCGTTGGAAAAGCGATTAAAGTTTCCGATGGTAGTAAAAACAATAACCGACGAGGTTATGCATAATTCTGGCAACTATAAAACAAGGGGCACCCCTGTAGAAATGGCGGCAAGTGTAAAAAAATTTCCACCGAGGAAAACTGCCAGATTTTACCACGGTACTATTTTTGAGGAAATTGATAATATTAGTAAGCACGATCCTGTATCAGTCTGGCTCTTTCAAAGTGATCCTGGATCAGTTGTCGATCAT
>JAECUM010052247.1:0-17500 GCA_016617855.1 Megalonaias nervosa | reverse complement strand
GGATAAGAGTGATTAAACAAGCCTACATGGAGATCGTTACCCATCAATGCCTGATATCCAAGTTACTAAAGAAGGTGTATACAGCTTGATGCGGAAAATTAACCCACAGAAGGCCACAGGACCAGACATGATTCCAGCAAGGATCCAGAAAGATCTAGCAGAAGAGTGTGCACCATACTTGAGTTATATTTATCAGAAGTGCCTCTCAACAGGTTATGTCCCTGACATGTGGAAAACAGCTAACGTTACAGCTATCTTCAAAAACGGAGAAAGATTGAAGGCCAACAATTATAGACCTGTCTCCCTTACATGTATCTGCTGAAATATGCTTGAACATATCATAGTCAGCAACATGATACAACATCTAGATCACTTCAACATTCTAACAGACTGCCAGCAGGGTTTCCGTGCCAGACGAAGCTATGAAACACAACTCATAACCCTAGTGGATGAGCTCGCCAAATCCTTAGACAGAGGGAAGCAGTATGATCTTGCTATCGTTGACTTCAGTAAGGCTTTCGATCATGTCCCTCATGAAAGACTCCTCATTAAGCTGGACCACTATCGCATCAGCGGTAATACCCAGAAACGGATCAGCGATTTCCTGACAGACAGATCGCAGAGAGTTATAGTAGATGGATCAACATCAGACCCAGCACCGGTAGTTAGTGGGGTACCTCAAGGGAGTGTTTTGGGTTCCATCCTCTTCATGGTGTTCATCAATGATCTACTTGCGAGCGTCAAATCCAACACAAGACCTTTTGCAGATGACTGCATAATCTACCAGGAAATAAATGTCTCCAAGGACTGTGAGATCCTTCAAGAAGACCTGAACCAACTGGCCCTCTGGAAAAGAACTTGGGGTGTAACGTTCCACCCAGAAAAATGCAGCATCCTAAGTGTTTACAGGAAGAAATCACCAATCTTATCAGAATATACTCTTAAGGGGCACAAGTTAGCCAATGAGCAGGCAACAGAATGTCTTGGGGTTGAATTGTCCAGAGACCTCTCTTGGAAAAGGCACATAGACAAGATAGTGAAAAAAGGGAACAATAACCTTGGTTTCCTGCGCCGCATCCTCCAAATCAACAATGAAGAAGTAAAAAGTGCAGCATATGTGACTCTGGTTCGACCAGGTCTTGAGTATTGCTCAGCTGTGTGGAACCCTCATAATAAAGATCTAATAAATTATGATAGAGATGGTTCAGAGGAAAGCTGCCTGATTCACCACAAATAAATATCATAACACTAGCAGTGTCAGTGCAATGTTGAACCATCTCCAGCGGGAATCACTCTAATCCAGGTGAACCAAGGCCCATCTGACCATGTTGTACAAGACTGCAAACAACCTAGTGGACATACAAGCAGACAGATACCTGACCATGGCATATATCCAAACTAGGGCAAACCACAGGAAAAAGTTCCAATTAAAATCAGCATCCACAATTTGTTTCAAGTTGAGCTTCTTCCCATGTACAATAGAGACTTGGAACAAATTACCATCAATAATTGCAGAAGCTCCTGACTTGGTATCTCACAAGCAATAGCTTTTCAAACTCACATTCTAATGAACTAGTCAGCTACATGTAAGACCTAGTGATTCTCAGGGCCATGCCAGTTGAGGTTTCTTATCTCATTGCCACTGTGGTAGCAGGATTGGTCGGAGTATGAAGGAATGAAAACGTACTCTGACACTCTTTTACTTATTTCTGCCTTTCCTATCATTACTCTTCTGACTGTTCTATCACTTTCGTCTTTACTTTATTTCTGACCACGCACCACCCGTTAATTAATAGTCAAGTGTGACTGCGTCAACGTATTTATAGATATAGATAGTGATGTGGTTCCAGAGCGTGCTGCTGGAGTGTTAATGACTCAGCTTTTTCTTTATCTTTCATTGTTTTAGACCTAGCTTTTATGCCTAATCTTCTTTTTTTTCTACTTCTTTAAGTTTATGATTCATTTCGTTCTGTTTTTCTTCCCTTTTTACAATTGCAGCATGTTCCTTTACTGCCTGGACAAAGATTTCAAAATTATTATCTTCCTCAGATTTGATCTGCTTAGTATTAGTAGCGACGTGATATACATCTTTTACCTAATCGGCACCTTTTAAAGTTTTAATATATTTTGGTTTTACATATTAACCTCTACCACCATATCCAAACGCAGCAATATCAAATATTTGGTCTTTATCCCTGATAGCGGCAATACCTTCATCAGTAATTTACCTATTATGTTAGTCCTAACTTTTGGTGGTGGTTGAAGAGAGGTTGCTGAGGTGGTTGAACTGGTGGTGGTGGTTGAAGCGGTTGATGGGGCGGTGGAGCGGGTTGAAGGTGACCTGAAATATCCACTGGTAATGTTTTGAAAGCTTTTCTTGTTGTCTCAGTTGCTGTAGCAATTGTTTGGTTGGTTCGACTATTGGTTTCAGTAACTGTTCTGTACCTTCTGTAAATTCCACTTGAGCTTCCTGATGTTGTTTTAACTCCTGTTTGACAGAATCACATACTGGAAGGTATTTCTTAATTGCCTCTAGTCATTGTGGAGCTTATTTAGCCGTACGACATTCCATACTAAGTGCAGAATCACTCATGATTATCATTACAACTATTTAATTACTCATCACCGGTCAGCGGATATACAAGATTTCAGTATATATTATAATGTACCATATATTTTAACCTACTAACCAGAGCTGAAACCCTGTGCAAGGAATTGCTTTACATTCCGCTAACATGGAAATTCCCAGTGACATGTTGAGTTGAATCATCTACTACGCTGCTAAAATAACTTGTTTTATGTATACACAGCTACATTGAAACATACACCTGTCCACATGCAGTTTGTTTTAAAACACTTTTAAAATCCCTCAATTTGTTCAGTAACAGCACAGCTGTAAATTTTTATATTTAAAGCTTTATCAGCTGAGCAGGCCCATGGATAATATTATAACTGATTATAGTATTTTTCCACCACACATACAGCACTAACAAGCTATGTTTAAACTGACTGACTACCAGTTATACTTGCCCTGTTAAGTAGACATGTACACATGACACAACAGGTGTGATTTGTGTTTTAATTCCTTGGATACTGATAGTACAGCACGGTGAAAAATTATAAATTCTCTATCTGTCTGTTTAGTCTTACACTGATAGCACAACACTGTGGGGAATTATAAATTTTCTGTCAGTGTGTCAATATAGTATTATACTAATAGTACAATGCTGTGAGAAAATGTTAAATTCACAGTCTGTCTCTTTAGTCTTATATTAAGTATGTGGATATTGAAAGACTGTGAAAAATTATAAATTCTCTATCTGTCTGACTAAATGGTTAATGTTATTAATTTGTTGTAAACGACACCACTGGTATTCTTTATATATTTATTCCAAACAATGTATTCTTCAGTGATGTGATAGTGAAGAGTTTAAGGTGGATGACACTCTTCATTCCATGGTTGCCTTGTGAAACTTCATTCGGGTTAAAATCCATGCAACGGACAATATTTGTCAGCATATGTACAAAAACATTATAACTGGGTGGACAGCTGCAATCAGCTGAGATGTTGAAATATGAATCAACGGGTAATTGTAATGAATATAACTTGACCCAGGTGAACTTGCCTGCCCCATGCAACCCATTAAGGGTGTTCATTATGCACCCATGGGTTCACCTTGGGTGTTTGCCTGATTACAGATTAACAATTATAACAATAAATAAATATTAATAAATAATTACCGGTGAGATAGTATATGAAACATTCAGCTGGTCGTGGTCATCTCCTTTTGCTATATAATTAAATCAATTAATGTTTTTTTTGCACCATGAGACCACATCTGGGCCTTAATTCTTGTCATGCTTCAGCGAAATAGTTGGCAAGTGTTGATTTCAAAACACAATCAGGCTTATATACAAGGCCCAGATTAGCTATTGGTAATTAAGAAATCAATATTTTCTTTAAGGCCCCAATGCCATTAACGGACCTTTAAAAACACATAAGCGGATTAACCATCTTGGAATTTCTTTGCCTAAAAGATATCACCAAGGATTTATTATGGGGTCAATACAAGGCTCTGATCGGCATTTCTGATACAGGTATGAGCCCCTCCACACCCCATTTCATAGAAGGCTTGATTTTCAAAATGATCGCTTTCCCCACCACAAAAGGCCTGTTCATCTTGCCCCCCTGCTGCTACACATGTAGTTAAAATTGAACAAGTGTGTATAGTCAGCCTTGTGAATGGGTCATTACATCATTTGTAATTCAGAATTTGCTCACTTTTAAAAATAAATTTTTTAAATAAAAGTGACTGTCTACGAATTTAATTGTCTAAACCTAAGGGTTCGTAAGTTGATTCAGATTTTTTTGAATAAAGTAAAATTATAAACATATTGTAAAATAAGTCAATCAACCTTCTCTAAATGTACAGAATAGACAAGACATTGTTCTTTCCTTTTTTATGGACATTAAGATCACTTGATTCTTGAACTAGTATCTGATTGTAAATCACATTTCAGTCTTTCCGTGGATGGTCAGCATCCATTGACTATTCAAACTTCAATCAGTAACACTTCCGTTGTTGTTAACTGAATCATAATTTGAGCTACATGTATTACGTGCAATGCACCAAGTCATTCATGTGATTGAAACGCATCTTTGCCAAGCTGAAATACACATCTTCTGATGCTAACATTTTAAAACAGAGTTTACAGTGGTAACTGCTTTGATTTCTGCTGAACATCCACTGAAGCCAAACCTTATTAGGGAGAGACTGTTTAAGTTTCTAAAGGGGGAGGGGAGGAATATTAGAAAACTATTGTCTTATTCTGATTGGTGATATAAAAAAGGACACTATGCCATTCCTTTCTTTACTTGAAACAACTTATCATGTGACGAATGAAATAAAACAAAAAATACCACAGTCAGAAATAATAATTTAGCTCCTTACAATTAAATGGCCAGTCCCATGCAGTAAAAGTGCATTCAAAATTGAACTAGTTGGTAGTTGTTTACGTGTATATTCAATCTCGTAACAGGGCCATTACTGCTTAAGGACTAAACACCTGGTTTAGATTTATGTGTAAATTCAGTTTTTTAAAATATTTTTTGTTGGTTTTGTTTTTAAACAAGCTGCTGCAATCTGGAATTTAATTTTCCATACCTCAGAGTATTACTTTTCAAATTTAAACAGTAGGATAAATTTACACTGTTCAAGAGAAGCTCAGCAAGGTGGGCCTTTCGTCAATTCAGCGTGTAAATTTTCTAGATGTACAAAATACACAAGACTTTTCAAATTAATTTCTATGATCCATATATATGATGAAAATAAAGATCACTGATTGGTGAAATGGTACTTGATTGTTAATCCCTCATGACGAGTCAATCTTTCCATGGGTGATCTTCATTGATTGGCTGTTCAAATGTCAATCAATAATACTGATCAGCTGCTACACAGTGGAGATACCATCAGCATGCCATCCAAAGCCCTATGGTGATTTGTTAGTATCTTATTGCTCTGTCACAGAGTGAAGGGATTAAGTCCTCCACAGCGTTGTGTGGGGTTCCGAAAATGCATGCGTGCTGTACTGCACATAATTAGTCAGGACAGCACACTACAACTAACAATAGTTTGCTGCCAATTTGAGTGCCACAATGACAGTCTCATTAGCACATTGCAACTAACATTGGATTGCTGACAACTGGTATTGCTGCCTGGTTGTGGATGTTACATAATTATGATCAGGTTAAAAAATATGACTACTAGCCTGTATGACCAAGATTCATTACCACCACTGTTTGCAGATGATTACTTAAAATGACCTACCAGTGGCATAAAGTTGCAAAGCTTTCCAAGTGATCTCCTTTCCCCAAAAGTATACGGAAAAGCAATGTACAGTGTGCAACCAAGTATTTTTTGCCAAGCTGTATTACTGTTCATGGAGATAACGGATTATTTCCTATGATCTTACTTTGATGTTACATCCACTTGATTGGCCATATTAAGAAAAAGTCTTTCAACTGCCAAACCATGCTCAATGTCAGCAGAAATACGAACAATTAGTGTTTCACATGATAAACTCTTATGTTCTGATTGGCTAACAGGATCTAATTTAGGATATTTTGCATTTCCCCATGGCTGAGATGTTTTACTTCATTGCTAAAATTAACTTAACCATAATTACTGCTACATGCCTATATGACATAATGTCACAAGGTGGGATGATGAGATCTGGCATCTCCACACTTCTTATTGTTTTTGGTTATCGTTATCTAGGAGATGATCGACCTCGGTGTTATTGCCCAGACTGAGTAAATAATAATACAAAATATGAAATTAATGGATGGAATGACAGAGATCTGAGCAGAGATATAGAATTGAACAACATGAGCCCCCATATATAAGATAAAACATTTTAATCAATTACATAAACAAAATGAAATTGAACATGACATGTGAATGGTTCACTGTCTCTTAGAAACAGAGTTACAAAATTTATGTGAAATTCAATCAGCCGTTCCGTTATACTGATAGAAACATTTCATTATATAATCGAGTGACTTATCAAACTCAAATTGCTAACATGTTGGCATCACCTGGTTGCTTCCGGTCTTTTCCCAAATCACTGCTGTTGAAAGGTTGGCATTGCGGTATTTCTTTACTTCTCTCCCTCTTCCTCTAACCATTTCGGGTCATCAACCTCTTGGTTATAGATTGTCCTCTTTTCCCATTGTGCCGTATAGGTATTGAGCTATTTTTTCCTTCAAATAAAAATATAATACCCAACCTAAACACAAGTCAGTGTTTTTTTTTTCTCCTGGATCACACAATATTCCCACTCTTTTTATGTCAGATATCATTTATGACAATTCAACAGAACTAAGCTATCATCAGTTCGCAAAGAATTCACATTAACAAGCCTATTACTATAAATTAATCTCTTTTTGAGCTGATACTCAGATTCCTCTGGAACATGACATAATTAGACCTCTTGATGACTATTACTGCACCCCTCTAGGCTGTAAATCACTCGCTGACAATGTCACTTAACATGTACCCCTAATACTAACAACATTGGTTCTTGGTTGAAAAGAATTAACTGCTTAATTACTAAGTGAATTAATGGATTTCACTCTTTGACCAAAATAAGTTACTTTGCTAATTAGTAATTCATTGACATAGACATATTAAGATCAATTCATACATGTTACACATCATTTAAGACAGATAATTTACTCTCACAATTTGTATCATACAAAATGCATGAAATTCCTACAATTCATGATTTCTGTTACATACAAAACCACTAAATCTGAACTCATCCATACCAGCTAAATGTTGTATGACATTCTTACAACATTGGAATCATCTAAAATTCCAGACCAATAACGAACAATTATTCTCTGAACTCAAGAAAAAATTTTAATTATGAAGTTAAAATGAGTAAATTCAACAAATAATTAAAAAGTTACATTAATGAACATGCTGTATGCAATTTAGACAATACCTTTGTGCTTTCTCTAGCACTTGCTCACTTATCATCAGAGTATTCCCTCTGTCCTTCTCTGGTTCTGAGTCTTTCCAATTTCCAGACCCTCTTCCTTGGATAACTTATTTAACGAGAGAAATTACTTATTAATTTTTCTCAGAGTTAAATTCTGGCTTTCCTCAGAACTTAGACTGCCTAATTTCTTAAAACCTTGAATTCTGCCTGTGACCACACACACTCTCATTCAGCTTAGCCAATCAGGATTACTTCTCTAACTGCCAAAAAATATTAGCAATCCCATTGAAGTCAGAATAATTATCTGTAGACTACTTGTATCAATAACTATTTAGAAAATCTCATTCTATCACAACTGTTTCAAATGGCCCAAGACTTCCTAAATTTTTGCTCTGGTTTGTCTTAGCTCTTGTCATTTTCCACTTCTTTACCTTATGTTAACATTGCCCTCTATCTGTCTCTAACCGTTAACCTAGTAGGTCCTAATTAAAATCCACTCATGCTTACAAACAAGAGAGCTTAACCGTCACTAGCTACCAAATTTGTTGTGATGCTAGCCCATACGTCAATCTTAATGTGTATGTGTCACGCTGACCAATCAGAATGTACATGTACTGAGAAATTATCTCTGTAAAATTTTGCACCATTACATATAATGTCAGATGAAATTGCATGACATACTAAATCAATTATTGCCTTCGCCATTAGCAATAGTACTCAAAGAATATTGTCTAGTGGTACAAAAACATGCAGTTTTTTTAGTAGATGTAAGTCAGAAAATGACGAACACCATGGTATGTTTAACTGTATTACACACACATTACATTATTATGCATGTTGTTGTTGTTATAGGGTTTAACGCCATTTTCAGCACAAGATAGGCTATACATGGCGGCCAGTATAACTGGTAGAAGAAGAACCCTGGAAAACCCTGGGAAGAACCACCGACCCATGAGAAGCTACTGACAAACGTTCTCACATACCCACGCAAGTCGAGCCTGAGACTCAAACCTAAGCAGACAGAGGTGAGATGGCAGTTATCTGGAACGGTTAGCGCTTTAGACCACTCGGCCACTCGGGGCCCCTGTTATGCATGCAACATTTGCTATATGTTTACACATATAAGTAGACTTCATGACATTACAAATGGCATAATCATAACATGCAAAGGTAAGGTGTAATGAATAAAGCATCAAAATATATTTGGACATAATTTCACTACACATCTGCAATTTTATCCAAAAATACTAAAATCCTGCATTTGTACTCAAAGTAAATTTATGAACATGTTAAATAAATTTCAATCTTTTGCCCTCCAAGGCTCACAGACGAGAGAAATTATCCAACTCATTTCACAAATTTCATTTGAAATTAGCACGTATTATGATCTTTGATTTAAGACTTTCTTACAGAGAAAATTTTGTTCTTCTAATGATTTTGCAGTAAACTTTTATTATTTTCTCATCCAGTTTACATTGCAGCTCTTGGCCAGCTGTTGATTTGAAGTAAATAATACATCTACCTGCTTTGTGCCTGAAATATAAAACTGGTGTGCAATTCAACACTTTTGTAATTAAATTTATATTAAAACTACTAAAGCTCTATATCAAAACATAAGGCCCTATCTATCTATCTATCTATCTATCTATCTATCTATCTATATATATATATATATATATATATATATATATATATATATATATATATATATATATATATATATATATACACACACACATGCAAAGTTCACTCTGCAGATAGAGCCACACTGAATATGATCAATGTTTTCTCTCTGTGAACAATGCATAATGGTATGGTGAATTTTTTAAGTTTAATTTTAAAACCACCAATTATAGTCATGTTGTTCTTATATGCCACATATTATAACCTATTTTAGACCTTCAAGATCTCGAGAATGTGATGTGTATCGGAATATATCCAACAGGAGTTTAATGGGATTGTTATATTTAAGTTTTGATAAAAATAAAATTGGAGCAAAAAGTGTATGAAACGATAGGTGAAGAGAAGAAGGTATGATTTAAAAGATAGCGAATAATAATGGTGAAAACATTACAGCAAGAAACTGTCCCTGTCTTTAAACTTTTACATGGTGAAGTGATTACTACTGCCATCCAAATTATCATTAAAAGCAGTTTTAAAACTCATTATTGCAGTAATTAGTACTGACAAACAAACTTGCAAGTAGATTGCCAGTAACTTTTAAATTTCATTTCATTCATTGAATGTAGCAAGTATTCATTGAAAAGTCCTGAAAATTCAATTTGACCATGGAGAAAAATGTTAACTAGGCAAACGTCTTTGAACTTTTCTAAAGTTTGCTTTTTGTAAATTCCTGATGTTCAAAAAGAGGTATCAGATGGAAAAACAATCTTTATGCCTTCAAGGAAATTAATGTTGCAATTGTTTGCATTTCAGTATACATGGACTATGCGATATTACATCTGTTTTTGTTATTATGTGCATGTACGGCTATACATAATCAGATATGCTGCCAGGATTTTATCTAAATTGGGAGCTCCTCTAATGTCACTAAAATGGGGTGGGGGTGGTGGTGGGGTGGCATGCCCAACTTCAAAAATCTGTACCACCACCATTGTAATATCAGCCAGTATTTGACAAACAAAATCATCATGTGAAGATGAATTATGTCGGCAATCAGCCATTTGGGGTTTTCTAAGGAGCCTGTATTTCAAACAGTATGTGCTAACATTCTTCATGCAAGGACTGAACACGACACAATGCTTGTTCCAGAACCCAATCTGCCAATCAAATTTAGTTTAACAACCAATCATGTCGAGCCTAAAAACCCTGAAGTGTAAACAGTGGAAAAGGATGTATGTGACCAAGTACATTAAGCATTAAAAATTAAATAATAAAAATGTTATACTGTGCAGAGTAAACTTTTGTATGCATGACTTTAAACTGCTGGAATTCTCACACATCACTGCTCTCTAAGTGTGGATCTTTGCAAAAAGTTTGTGTTATTTGCACATTCCTACGCCCTGTAAGCCATCAAATGGGAAGCTGACAATTCTGGGTAAATAAACGGAATACCAAATTTTGATGAAATCCAGTAATAATTAATGTAGTTCTTATGATAATAATAAACAATGCTCACAATCAAACGAAAAGGTTGCATCAATTCTAGCTACATATCGAAACTGCCTTATATCCAGTACGTGAGTTATTGTTCTGAAACAAAAGTCTGATGGACAAATGTGCATAAAGGAGGGATTGGATTTAATATCCACTCATCCCTCTTTTCTATGAAAGGAAGGGAACAAATAGTATATTAATGGTGCAGATATGTAGAAATAATAGGCATGCATAGGATGCTGATAAGCAAGAAAAATAAGTTCATTATATGCAATGAAAATATGAACAATGAAAATAATTACACTAATAAAAAACCTGTATTAGGGTCCAAACTATTTGCTCCTTGATGGTATCAATATTAAGCAGATCTTGTGGACTTTGTAATAATTTTAGCAGAAAACTTCCCCCATTAAATATTAAACTGTTTAGAGAACTGAACTTCCCAGCTTACGTTTATCATTTCTTTCTAACTGCACAAATTTATTGATGCAGAATAAAAATATTATTTTTTTATTATGAAGAAGAAAAATATACTGAAATTGTTTATCATAGGTGCATTATAATTTATATGATATACTTGGTTAACTATTTTGACTTGATCACCCTTACCTATTGTTTCATTTAGCCCCTTTTGGTAACATATGATGCTAAAGTATTTTGGACCCTGTCAGTTACAAGCATTGGTACAATGAGCGGTACATTTTTAAGTGTGAGTGAATGAACTTGCAATATATGCTTACCGACCTCAGAGATGGGCTTTATTAACATTCTACTCACATTATTTCTGCTCATAGCACTCAAGCTGAAAATACAATGACGAAGAAAAACAAAGCATCATGTCAGATAAATAAGCACATTTTATAATATACTCATCTTGTTTTAATAATATATATCTACATTAATTTCATTTTCACTATTTATAGTAGCACATATGGATTGAAATAAAATTATGATTATACATTCAAATATTTTATTAAAAAAACCTAATATAATTATTACAACAGAGATTTTGAGTCAACATTACAAGATAAGTGGAGCTAGATGACCGCATTCATCAAAATTAACATTTAAAGCTTTATATATCTATTCTGTTCATTTTGAAAAAGTAGGTCATGATACAATTATGAAAAAGTATGCATCCGTTAAAAATAATTACTCTTTGATATTAATTATGTAAAGTTTAGAAATATTATCAAAACACTTATCTGATAATACAGCTGTTCTTCATCTGACATACAGATGGGACCGCTACAGATGCTATTCAATCAATTCCTGTTATCAAGGAGTAATGACTGTACCTGATTTTTTAAAAACAACAAAAAGTGGTATGCATTATACTAACTTGACTGAAAAATACATATAGACATTCAGTAAGCTGTACAATGTGCTTCGTGTGCAGACAATCTGGAAAACTCCATTTGTATTTAAAATCAACCTACTTCTTTGGAAAGAAAGAAAAATATGTAAATGTGACATGTTGTACAATACATTAAAAATAAAATTTAAAAAAAATAGCCCCATATCACAATTGTTAAGAAGAATAACAAAATGAAAGTCATCCAGCTTAAAACAGCTACAAAGAACTCTACAAGTTGAGTAAAGACAATTTTAAGTTATGCGATCTAGTACAACTCTGTGGTTTTCAAATAATAGAAAAGAGTGAGAAGCAAAAGCTTTGTAAAATTCAACAAATAATTTATTTCCCAAGAATACAAATTGAAAATGTGAAGGAAAAGGAACTTAAGGTATTGCCCATTAATTCACAAATAATCCTAGAATTACAGATACAAGTCCCAATAATTAAAGTTCTGAATAAACTTTAGTGGAAATTCAGATTAAATCAAACATCGAAGTTCTTGATGTGCCTGTGGTGACCCGTGTCGTGTTGATGTACCAACTTTTGTTGGATCACAATAATATAATCCAAGAATATATCCTTATTTAAAATTTCAGTATAAATTCAAGGCTCTATTTCCATGAATGTTATTTTTTGAAGAGAACTCTGTATTTCCATGGAAGAATCACTTGAATTAATCGGAAAAAATAAATAAATTCCAGCCTAAATGAACTAAAGGACACAAAATAATACAAATGATTCTGCCGCAATAAAATCAATAATTTTTCCAGTAACAAAATTATACAGTCTTCTGCCTGACCTCAGGTCACAATTAATATTTTCTAAAAAGAAACCATTTACCTAATGGAAAATAACCTTCTTGAAGGTTCATAATGTTTACAAAATAAAATCTTAGTTAGTAATTATAAGTTTGTTACTATAATATAAAATGTGTAGTAAAAAACAGGTAGGCCCAGCAATTCATAAGGAATTTCCAACATTCAGGACTCAAATTGACATAAACATGTGCACTAAAAACCAAATCAACAATTCAAGGCAGGTAGAAAATGAACTTAATTTTGGACAACAAACGATTGCACATTATTAACAACATATAATGAAATTAAAATAAATAAATAAATAAATAAAAAAATAACAAACAATGTAAATAAAATATTCATAACAGACTTATGCTTGATATTGCTGCTGTATTAATGTTTTAAGCAAAATATCTTTCTGGACTTCTGCAGGAATAGAGAAGTGAAAGCATAATTTAAAATCCAAAGAGCAGTATTTTATTCACATAATGTTAATTAGTTTATTAATGATAGGGTACAAAATCAATAGACTATGTAATGAGTTTATGCAACCAATCACACAATATCAAAGAGTACACTAATATTTTTTATTATATAACCATATTTGCTCAAGAGCCGACCTCAAACTTACCACTAGTCTGCTAATCTTTGATCAGTAAGCCATATACAATGAAAGCAAAGCCATGGGTGACCCAGGGGCCCAAGGCACTCCTCTAGACAGATCACTGACATCTCACCTCTGCATGGGGGTTGAGACTGAGGCTCAGCTAACATGGGTATATGCGAAAAAGCTAGCCAGTAACTTCCTGTGCGTTGTTGATTCTTCCCGGGGTCTAACTGCACCAAATATACAGACTGTCATGTATCTTGTCCTTAAAAATGGTGTTAAACCAATAACCACCACTACAATAAATGCCTGTGGTAGAAATGACCAGTTTTCCTCCTTGCATCAAGTATATAAATATGAGTCAGTTGAAGAGAATGATGCTCTACTGTTAAAAAATAAAAGCATTATATATATATATATATATATATATATATATATATATATATATAGAGAGAGAGAGAGAGAGAGAGAGAGAGAGAGAGAGAGAGAGAGAGAGAGAGAGAGAGATGGACAGAGTGAAAATTAAATGGTCCTTTTTATCTGTTTAAACAGATAACATGCTCTCTGTATACATACATAGACTGAATTGACTGGCATCCTACTGGCCTAAACAATTTCCAGACAATACCATTTTTTTAAACTCTTGAATATGTCAACTTAGCCACTCCAGCAACAATACCAGGCAAACAATTGGCACAATTTTCATTCAGGACAAAACAGCCATCATTAGAAAATTTTTTAGAAGGAACAGCAAGAAGAAGAAATGAAGATGGCAGTCACAGGGGCTCGTATCTTTGCTTACAATTTACCTGTCATACATGCACTATACAATAACTACATAGTGCATGTATGGCAGGTAAATTGTAAGCAACGATATGAGCCCCTGTGATGGCAGTATGGTGATCAGAGAAACATGAAAGTGAGCTAATATAGTAAAGTTATGCCACAATCGTCTAATTTAAACTGGAAATTAAATGCAGGGCGTGATCGGTGAGGGAGAGTCCCGATCCCAACCCCTCCCCCCACTAAAAAAGCGTACATACACAAACGTACAGTCACTTGTCACTTGAAATATGATCATCGTTTTCTTCTTGCGCACATATGTTGGGCATTATGTACACTTTCAGCAAACAGACTTTTGCTATGGTGCCCTTTCGAGGAAAGTGAAAGCCCGTTTGAAATTTTGGAAACCCCCTCCCCCCCCCAAAAAAAAAACCTCCACTTGAACTGATCCGGCCCTGAAATGTGTGTTAATATAGAGCAAAGAACACCAAACTGACATATAATATCTTGAAGGTCGATGCCTTTGTTTACTTATTCACCAATCGCTAAATTTAAGACCCGTGATACCATAGCACTCCGGTAGAAATATTATGAACTTTTATGTTTAACTTCCAGTTTCAAACCTCGCCCTTGATTACTTAAGTTAGTAACTCTTTTCAATAATTTAGGCATCATTTTTTAGGTAAAAGTTTCAACGAGCTATTATACGTCTTCATCTCATGAGCAAAACAAAGTTATTTATTACACAAATAATATATAACAAATAATATATAACGATACTTACCAGCGTTCTCTACATGTATGTTCTTCGTACATTTTAGGTCCTAGTTGTCGACTGATTTACATTTTACGGAAAGAGAAACATTGGTTATTATATCAATTAAAAACAAAATAAAATATCTGAATGCGTAAATCATTGTAAATTTTAAAAAATCGTTTGATCTATAATACGTTTTATACATTATTTGTATGATTTATTTATTAAGTTCGTTCAGTTTCTGTATTCTTTACCAAACACAAATTTAAGATAACGCTATTTTGAACTACAGGTCGGTTTTTTCGAACCCGTTTAGAAAAGTTGTGTGTGTTATGTCTTAGCAAGGAATTTGATTCGAGATAAAAGATATGAATAAAGAGTATCTTTTTATTTTAAATCAATTCAATATATCTCCTTAAAATTTTCATTCACTTTGAAAAAATAGGAAGCATTTTTAGAAATGTCGCCTTAATGGTTATTCACTGACGATGGGAGAAAACACAAACTTACACACGGTTAAATTTTTTCATAACAATATTTAATAAAACCCTGCATATCTTGCATCAAAATTTTTAAATACTAGTTATCGATGATATTATGATACTTGTATGAAATTCTGTAAGTGAGTCAGTCAGCAAGCTAATCTACATAAGGATAGCAAACATTAGGGTGACACAGATTTTGTCACCCTAATGCTACTGTCGCCATAATGACTACCCAGTGACAATGAACTGTCGCCGTAATGACGGTTTCGCTGTAACACACACACACACACACACACACACACACACACACACACACACACACACACACACACACACACACATACTTGTATTTATATACTTGTGAGGACCTTGACATATGACTACATTTCGAGGACCATAAGAAGGAATGAAAGTATAGGTTAGAAATTTGAAAGTAATCTTAACTGCAGCCCAGGCCACATCTGTATCACTTCCTTTTTGCCGTATAGTTCTTTAAACATTATGAGGACTACTCTTACTTTACTATCTTTGTGAGGACGTCATTGTGAGGACTAATTACACACAATCAAATACTACCATCAACCTGAGAACCTGAATATTTTTTTCTCTTATTGCGCCTGTCCTACAAAAACATGTGAAGATATCTATTTAAAAGCTCAAGAACTAATTTCTCTGCAATTAAAACTATAGACAGACATATACATGCGCATAAATGTTCAAAACTCTTAAAAATATAAGTTTAAGTTATTTTGCTGAAAACAACACCGCAGGCACTGTTTTGCAACTTCGTGACCTCTTTTATTGACACAAGCCAAAATTGCCATCAAGTTGTCAAATGAGAAATACCATTACAACAAACATATGCATCAAGTCTAGACAGTGCACAGTTAAAACTTAAGAATATCAAACATATCTAAATTGTCAATTAAAATAAAAAAATAAGATTTTTAAAAATTTAGGTTGACACCAAAGCAACACAAATTTTTGCCCATGGCAAATTCACTGAAACTGAAGTTGCCTTTGGGAAATCTGCGCTTGACCCATTATATGGCAATATATCACAACTAAAGTCTAAATATTAGGCAGAATAAAACGGGAAGTTAAGTAAATTATGTTACATTCGTTTAACAGTTAATCTTTTTTTCCCCTTTTTTCTTTGTTTATGCCTTAAAACCATATGCCCATAATTAAAGTTATCAAAAACGTGTGTAAATAGTAAATGAAGATAAAAATGTACGCGAGAAAAGGAAGGGTTAGAATGCAGATATATGCATGTGTATATACATAGATAAATATATTATGGTTTTGAAATAGCTAGAATTGAGAAAGAGAGCATAGAAAGAAGGGGTGGGGGTAGGTAAAATACATTGAACTGAAACATTAAATATTTTTCTTTGAAATGGTTCATTTGATTTGCTTTTGGAAACATTGTTAAGTTCACTTTTCTACGCCTGGATATGCTATCAGATCAATATGTACAGTAATGAAAGCTAGACTTTATGGAATAATATTTGTTTTTCTTAAAACTAATTTTTTTGAGAATGCTGACTTATCCATTTGCTTAACAATAATCATCTAGTCACCTTGAAGTCGGGGACATGCATTTAAACTATCTCTGACTAGCTGACTTTTGAAAAGGAGTTTAGAATACTTATTTGTATTTGTTTACTTCTTTTCCAAACAATACATAGTTATCAGCCTTCTGTAAATTTCAAGTAAACAATCAGACAATAGATGATAAACACCGACTGGGTTGCTAGTATTTAGATTGATTGATTAGGCATTTAAAGAAATAGAAATGGCTATATTCATTATGGATAAGTGCTTTATTAAGCATGCCTGTAAAATAAATCTCACACGAGTTAGAGTATCAAGATATACATGTATTACCTAATTACCTTTAAATCGGCGACATGCATCAAAATAATCTTTGAGAAGCCGATTGTTTAGAGTCTGGAAGCTCAGCATATAATGCAGCCCAAAAACTTTCCATGGCTCAATTGGCTGTGTTAGGGCTTGAAGTCCGCGAATCACACACACACACACACACACACACACACACACATATATATATATATATATATATATATA